>JAQZBX010040574.1:0-22635 GCA_029593785.1 Cabassous unicinctus | reverse complement strand
ACTTTTTTTTTTTTTTCAAAGATTTATTTATTTATTTATTTATCCCCCCCTTGCTGCTTGTGTTTGCTGTGTCCATTCGCTGTGTGTCTTCTCTGTGTCTGCTTATCTCCCCCCTGCTGTGAGGTCCTGCTGCATCAGCCCACCGCGCAGCGCGGGCCAGCCTGCCCTCACAAGGAGGCCCCGGGAAGTGAACCTGGGGCCTCCCACATGGTAAACGGGGGCTCCGTTGATTGAGCCACACCTGCCTCCTGCTGTGAAGTCTTGCTGCATCAGCCCACAGTGCTGCGTGGGCTGGCCTGCCCTCACAAGGAGGCCCTGGGAAGCGAACCCGGGGCCTCCCATATGGTAAACGGGAGCTCCATCGATTGAGCCACACCCGCCTCCTCTATTCACTCTTGAACATCATAAAACCTTTTCTTAAAACATCAAACGTGCAGCATGTTTATTTTAAATTTTTAAGAATTTTAGTTATTTTAAAGTTGAAAATACCTCCATATAAAAATAAGCATTTAATTTAATAAAGGCAACAGGTAACACAAAGAAGAAAGAATCTCCCTCTTAGCTACAATGTTCTACAGCATTTGTTTATATAGGGGCATGGCTCATAAGAATAACTTAATAGTGGCAAAAAAAAAAACTAGTCTATGAATACCACCGGGCCTGCTTTCTTGAGATCCAGTAATATTTTAAAACGAGTAAGTCTGTCTTTCTTGATCAAAACATTATTACCAGACCAAGATTTTTTTCTCATTTATTCTTTTTCATTTACATTTATTAAGAAAGGAAGAGAAGAATTTTTTCTTATTGGAAAACTAAGTAAAATTAATTTTAAAAAGGGGGAAAGTGGGGAAGTTGTGAAAGAAGGCAAATCAACATCAGCAGGGCCCGAGACCTGTGACCGGAGAGCAGGGAAAGGCTAGAAGCAGAATTTATTCCCTCATTCATGTTTCCTTTTGATGACGTGTATTGAGTCTTTATACTGCACCTGATACTGGGCTTTTTACTGGGATAAAAAGAGTAATATGATATGGTTCCATCACTCGAGATGAAACAGGTGGACAAACTATACAAAGTTGATGCAATAATGTAGATATTTATGCTCTGCTTCATAACATGAAAATCTAAGGAGTATAAACAAGTGTTACAGTTATTCTTCTAGAAATATAGGCAGAGGACTGAGGGAATCAAAAATTGGAGTGGTTGATCAGTTTTACTTGCAAGAGTGAGGAAAAGCTTCACAGAAAGGTGACGCCGACTTAGTACTGATAGATGACGAGAGGGTCCCCATTGGGCGAGGAAGTGAGGGAGGGCACAAGCCAGCGCAGTTTCTTTGCTTACATCTTTCTTCTCCTGAAACCCTAAGGGCCATAGAAACAGACATCAAAGCCCTTAGAGACCAAGTTCTAGGAGATTTTAAAAAATCAGAGTATGTAACCAGGGCATATATAGAGAAAAACTGGTTTATTATTTAGTACTGACAATTTGGGGGGTTTTATCTGGAAAGAATGAAAAATACTGTAAAAACCATCACTAATATAATTATAGAAAATAGCTTTAAACTCTTTTCCATAATTATATTGGTCATGGCTATAATCAGATTAATGCATTTACACTAAATTCACTTTAAAATAGTTATAAATAGAGAAATGGGTTTTCCTTGTAGAAAGAAAATATGTTCAGCAATGGTGATTTATATGCTTTGGACAGATGTATTATATCATTATGAAGTATTTATATTAATAATTACCTCTGTTTTGCAATCGTGAAAATGGGAAGTACATACTATAAAAATACTGACAGTTTTTGTTAAAACACTTAAAAAAGCACTTTATACTTTGATTTTTGTTGGTTTTTTTCATAGATTTCCCTCTTGTATTTTCCTATATTTCCCTTCCACTCCTAAAGACATTCTGGAAGGAACAGCTAATATATCAATGGCAGAATCAGTCATCAAAAATAATTCAATAGGCTAGGGCAATAAGCTAAATCTAATAGGCTGAAAAATAAAAATGATAAGTGAGTTGCACAAAGACAAAATTCAAAGGCAGACAGAAGAACTTAGGTTAAAGACAGTTGATTTCAAAATGATCTGGCTGTGGTAATTGACTATAAATTCAATATGAGCCAAAAGTATGATATGTTTCCTGGAAATAAAAATAATAATAATAAAGCCCATCAGGTTAATGGAAATCTGATGTCCACAACAAACATCTCCAACCTCTCCCTGGCCAGACCACATCTGGGAAATGGCCTTCAGTTCAGGACATCTGTCAGTGGCAAATGAGCATCTGCCCACGGGAAGGCAGGCTGGATGATACAATCTCTGAGAACCAATCACCTAGGCAGGAGCTTAAGAAACTAAAGCGTCTCAGCCTGGAAAAGAAATGATTTAGTTACAAACAGCTGCTCTCATGATCTCTCAACAGATAACTTAAGAATAGGTCAAGCTGCCCGCGGTTACACTGGACTAGAGAAGACACTCAAGGCAAAGAGACACACCTGTATCAGGCTGGAATTGAATTAACTCGCTTGCCAAAATTCAGAAATACTGCTTTAGTTTTATCACTGGGAAATAAATGAAAAAGTCATTAAATCACACCCCACTAATTCAAAATGTATAACATACCAATGTGGGTTAAATGTAAATTTACTTTTGTTTTTCATTCTCAAGAGGATTTATTAAACTTCATTAAAAGTGTTAAATAATGCTATTTTATGGGGCAATTTTAGCCAATTAAAGAAACTGAACTATGTTTCATGGTTTAAGCATTTCCAGTTATTTTCCATTTGGATCTTATAATTGCATATGACTCTTATATATTCATTAAAGCAAGCCCTGTAAGGCCACTTCTGGTTAACACTTCCTTACCAGTTCGAGTAAGAAGGAGAACTTAAGTCATTAGTTTCTTTCATAATAATGAATGAAGACTGTAACAAAAATACTCCTTTTAAAAGCTATATATCATGAGTTTCCCTTATTCAGCTGCCCTTATTGCAATTGGTTTCAAATGATACTAGTTTGGGGCTTTATTAACCACTGAAAACAAGAGGGTTCTAATCAGGAAAAGCGATGGAGCCTCTGCTTTCTCTGAATTTTTTATCCTATTAAGAATTCTATGATGAGCCTGGTTTTGATTGTTCTTTTTATACATTATAATCAATTCATTGTGTGTAAAATGTCCTGAAGCCAGGGAAAGGTATCAGGTCATAAGGGCAACTGTTGCAAACTCTGCCTTACTCAGCCCATGTGAAATGTAGTATAATTATGTGACACCATGGGAAAAGCCAGGAACAGGGCATGGAAGCCACCTATTTTTAAAACTTGTTTATGGATTTCTCATCATTATTTCCATGTTCACTGAATTCAATTTCCCATATCCTGAAACGCTCTAAGAGCAGAACTTGCAGCATGAGTTCTGCTCCTATTGGACCTGACTAGAAAAATCCCTCAGATGTTTCCACACTTCCAGCCAACTGGAACATTCTAAGATGACTTTTCCTCATATTCCCAGGAATCCCTGCCAGAAATGTAATTCTCAAGACAAAATACTGACCAAAGCTTTCAAAAGATGATCAAAGGGCTAAAACAATTCTGATGAAAAACTTCCACTCTTTTATTAAGAACATGCTTTAAATAAATATTTAAGATCTGTTCCTTAACTAATCTGATCATGACATTTTCCCATTCCCCACTTCCTTCTCCAATTCCTCCACAAAGGGCCAATTACTCATTCCTTGGTGGTCCCACAACACTTGTCCAGGCCTGTTTCCTTATCTATAAAATGGGGATAGGGATTTGACTTCCTAGGGCTGTTGAAAAGCTTAAAGGAGACTGTATTTGAAGAGTTTCTTTAGTCCAAGGCCTTGCAACAAAGCAAACAAGCAAAAACCAACACAACCCTTCCATTTCAGCGGTGACTGCAATGTATTTGGTGTTTAGGCATCTTTCACTTCCAGTGGGGTAGACACTCCTTAACAGCCCCTGGTTTGTGCATCACTATAGCCTTAGCATCCAGTGCAACACAAAGCGGGCATTCAAGAATTAATGAAGTTACTGAGTTCATTAAGAAAGATGCTTCATTTTTTTCCAAGTAGAAGTCTTACCAGATGCGCATCAGGTCAATCCAAAAACCATATTCTTTCTGTGGAAGTTGGGAAAGTGCTGATACAGTCTCACAATGAGCACTGTCATAGAAGTTTTCCTCATGAAAATAACTCTGAGACAGGGATGAGCAGACCAGGGTGCTAGCACCAAAGCATGTGGTAAATCATTTACATTTTTTGCCTCTCTGTTTCCTCAACAGTTCAATGGGTATAAGAAATACCTGCCTTCTTACTTAAAATATTAAGATGAAAGAATTTCAATCAAGTTTTATGAACAAAATACTGTTATATGTGTCCTCATTCTGAAGGACAAAATATCTGTGAGTTTATTCATTCAACAATTGAGTGCCTACTTTATGCCAGGCACCGCACTGGGTGCTAAAGAAATGCAGATGTGTAAGATATGGTTCATGTCCTGAAAAACTCACAATTTAATGAGACAGACACAGAAGCAAAGAAAATCCGTATACGCAATATGGGTAGTGAATGAAAACGGATATCTTAAGGGTTGGAAAAGTGTCATATTCATATCTGTACCCCCAATATGCTTGGAATGAAAGCGCGTTCTACAGCTGGTCTGGAATGGAACCATGTCTGCATAAATGTAGTCGATTTATTTGGCAAAGGGAAGCCTAAAAATTTTTTTAAAAACATTTCCAGGCCAACACCCTTTACCATAAAATAAATTTGTGTGATTTAGAGGGACACATCTCAAATGTACATTTTTGACATTTGTGCCAATTTTACCATTAGTACAAAAAAAAGATAAAGTTAACTGAAATATATATATATTTTTTACATTTTCATGTAAAAACCAGCCGAGGCAACGTAACTCTACAATCTTGCTGTAAAGGGACTTAACATCAAATTCTGCACCATGTGGAAGAAGGGAAAGAAAGTTGCCCAGGGACTTGAGGTAAAAATTTGGGATACCCATGCAGAAAATGCTAGGATATGAAGAAGAAATATAATAAGATTAAATTGTTTATGTTATGATTCATTACCCATAAATCATAGACAGGGACCCAGAATTAGGAAATAACTTCATTAGGATTTCATTTGTAATTCTCTTTTGGTTTTATGCCAGGCAAACTGAAGTGACAAGTAGATCAGAGAAACAATTTAAGTAACCACATTATTTCTGGTTAACAGTAAAGTATAAATATGACTAGTAATTAATGAACTAATTAATTTTACCCAGTGATACCCCAGAATTAAATAGTAATTTTCAAAATGCAGTCACATGCCTTCTCACCCTTTGGCCTTAACAACAAAGCAGGATGAATTTCAAAATCACTTCCTCACCCCCTCAGCAAACATTCCCAAAGTACCTGCTGTGTGCCAGGCAATGGTTGAGTGCTGCAAATAGGATAATGAACAAAGCTCGACAGGTCTGACTAAAGCAAAAGAGCACAAGGACAAGGCATAGGCACGGGGCCGAGCCCATCACTGGCCCAGATGAGTTAGTGGTGGCAGGATCTCTTGGAAAGCCCAGAGCCACGTGATCATAAACATGCCGTTGTAAATCTGACATTATGGGCAAGTTACATGCAAAACTGGAAAATTTAAAAGAAACATCTGACAAAAAAGATGCACTGGAAGCAACTTTTTAAAATTGTGATTCTAGCAAATCATGAAACATGAAATGGTAACAGTAACCATATATCAAAACTCAAATGAAGAAAATGGGGGCCAGAATGCTAGACACACTATGAATTTCTATTGGCCTGAGGAGACACACGGCTTACAAAACAGGGAAAGCCTTGTGAGAAAAAGGTGGGGTTTTTTTAAAAGTATTAAGCCAATCTAAAGCCCAAAAGAACTACCTTACACCAGGGGTAGTTTCCATGGGGTAAAAATGGACATAGGTTTTCCCAAGTCCATTTGCAAAAAAAAATAAATAAAATGAGAAAGATAAGAATTGCTTCTCTACATAATGAGGCAAACCAAAATTATATAGAAAAGAATATATTTTTGCACATCTTTGAAGAATGTAAGAGGCAACCAAGATGGTAGTAGAATTTCCTGTATATTTTACAACAGGTAGGAAAGCAATTGAAAGTGCTTCAATTATCCAGAAGCAGCACACCTAGCTATCTTCAGTCACACACACACACAAACGCAGCTGTCAATAGCACAGTTTGGTATCATTTACATGTGTGCTCATGGGACAATCAAAAGGACTACCTAATGTGAAGTTTGAAAAGAAACTTAACTTGGGTCAAAGGAAGAGCATTATAATCTCAGTCTGACATTGTTAATGAAGTCAGCTGGTTAGGAAAAAAAGAATATGACTCTGCAGTACAAGAGTTTCTAATCAGCAGATTCACTGCAGAGGGCTGGGTCGCCGTCATAAACCGTTGCCCTTTCAACAACTTGAGAGAATGGACTTGTGGGAGAATTGACTGCTTTCCACAGAGCAGCAGACTGAAGACATGTAGACAGTGTTGGGAAACAGTACCGAGAAATGCATGACAGCGTTCCCTGGCTTCCATTTGGCTTTATTTTGTGTGGTTTTTACTGTGCACTGCTAAAAAGGACTTAGGGAGTCCGTAGCCACACACACGCCCAGGACTATTGGTGTAGGTGTGATCTTTACATGTATTTATTTCTTTTTTCACAGAGTTGACCTTATAATCTGTAAGGACAAGAATGTTATACAGTGCATAAACACTGTGTTTTGCAATAAATGCTCAAAACTATATGTTTTTAAATTATTCTTTCATAAGGATATGCCAGTGAAGTTTATTTCAGGCCATATAAGTAGCACAGGCTCTGGAGTCAGAGTTTTGAGTTCAAATCCTGTCTTTAGCATATTGTAGCCTGAAAAAGTTTACTTAATCTCTTTGTAGTTAAGTTTTCTTATCTATAACATGGGCTTCTATAATAGTCCCTACCTCAGAGCTGTTATGAAGATTAAATGAGATATTGTGTGTGTGTGTGTGTATGTGTTTAGAAGAGTGCCTGGTAACAAGCACTCTAATATGAGTCATCATTTTCATTGTGATCATTATCACAGTCTTTAAAAGAGTAGCAAGAAATTATCATATAGCCTATCAGGCAAATTTATACCCTAATTTTTAAGTCCATTAAAAGCCTTGAAAAAGTTTTCAAAAGATCTAGACCCTAAGATCATCTTTTTTAATATATTAAATTTCAACCAGAAACTAGATGTCACTAATTTTAAAGAAAATGAATGTGAGTTTGAAATTTCAATTAATTTTATCAACCCTTCTCAATAACGGCCATAACAAATCCTATTTTACATCTGTACTATCTCTGGTACAGTTTTAGAGCACATTCTCTTCTCTCCTACTGCCAGTCAATACCATACAAAGAGGTATGAAACCTGTTATAAACTGTCCTCGGTGCTGAAAAGGTAAATGGTGTCAGGGATTCTGTGCCTTGAATTTAAGTTAAATAAAAATGAATTTTTTAGTATTTTGACTAATTGTAGTAGAGAAATGGAATGTCTAAATAATTAAATGATAATTTTCTATCCAAATTTTTGACAAGATAAAAAAATATTTTTTACATTTTATGCTAAAAAATAAAGAAAAGTTATCTCCTACATGCTAACATATAAGAGTTAATAAAATAAGTTAGTGGCTGATCTGAAAGCAATACTGAGAATCCATGTTATCTACTCTGCAGGGCTGCTTAACCATAAAGTTTGCTTCTGAAAAATAGACTGAAAATTACAATATGCGAAAAATTGTGTCCTACTCAATCCAGCTGTGCCAAACCAACAAAACCATACATTAAATACAAACAATGATAAAGGACACAGATAAAATTAGAGAATGGAGTAGCATAAAGAAAATAAACTTTGGTGATCGCAATCCTTGATTGAGGCAAGAAGTGAACAGAATATAACAAAGTTAACCTCCCATCTGTGATTGTATAATAGGTAGAAATAAATATAACTTAGGCATAATGAGTCAAGAATTAGTAAGGGTAAACAAAAAAATAATAAAGTGTTGAAATCATTTTTTGTACATAAAATAATAAAAGTATTACAAATTTAGGAGAACATTTTTCCTCCTTCAGGGATCATGAGACCAGACCTTTACTCAGATTATAAAGAACATTTCATACCAGACCCACTTAACATTCTCCCCTCCTTGGAAGTCTCAAATCAGTGGTTAAAAGAAATAACAGATATTTATATACATACACACTCTCTATATTTAGATGTTGGGAAGGCTCTCAAACACATTTTTTAAATTAAGTTACTTAAAATTGCTGTATGATCGTGTTGCAAATCAGTCTTATAAATTGAATAATTAGCAGCACCCAGAAGGTTATACTGTAGAACGGTCGTTCTCTTGAAAAAAATGTCTGGGGAAAGCTAAAGAGATTCAACCGTATGTAAAGTTTCCAAGATAATGCCCTTCTAAGAAAGCCAAAACAAATTTTTATATCATCCAAGGCTATAATGTCAGGTATATCAAAATGTACTCCTTTGCCTAATAGAGAGACAAAATTATCCAATCTCTTCTGTAATTTAATAGGGTAGATTCAAGTTTAAAAAGCCACATCTACTTACAAGTGGAAAAACTTGCAGACTGAAACGCAACATCTACAAAATTTGTAATACTGTTAAATCAAAAGGATTATAGAGAAATAGCAGAATCTGTAAAGAATTTTTCAGCATTATTTCCTCCTGTAAAAGGAATGGGGGTAGGGTAAGAAGTGCAATTTCACTAAATTTTATTTCCTTTTGGGTTTATATAAAATCTACATATTGTATATAAAATGGCATGTATATTATATCACAGAATCATTAACTCACAGTATGGAAAAGGTCTCTAAAAACCACAGAGCAGAGTAGAATGATAATTAAATCACTGAAAAAAATCATTGTCATAATAAGTCTCAAATATATTAATACAAGAATTTAGAACCTACCTAGGAAATGCATCAGAGTAACAGAATACTTTCAATGTAAAATAGTTATAAAAATCTTTCTAAACTCTTGTTTATTGGATTTTATATTAGATTTCTAATATTAGATCTACACTTATTACTGTATACAAAAAAACATCTGAATTAGAAAACATGGAAATGCAAGGTGTTATAATTCATGGTATGAGTTTTCCATATATGACATGGAGATAGAGATTCCCTCACTCCTTTCCTAAAGTAAGGAAATATTTCCCCTCATCTTCCATTCAGAAGCTGGTGAAGTATGGCCAATAAAGAGACATTCATTCCCTCACAATTTTGAGACATGTACACTTGAAATCTCAGTTCTTTTAAGGACTTGTACATGTTATCATGAGCATTCCTGATATTAACTATCAACAATATCATAGATAAGTCTGTCCTGACAAGAAACACCATTCTTGACTTCTCCTTCAAAGAGCAAGAGCTTTCAAATCCACTTCTTCCTCCCCTTCTCTCTCTCAATAAAATCTGATTTTTGACTCCCCAGAGCCACTATGAAAAGCACATACACTTTCTTCAGCTAATTTGTGCAGGGAAAAAACAAAACCATCATGTCATTCAAACATAAATACTTTGATTCTCTTCAGAAATATGGTGAACAGTTCTTATTCCCTCACAGAAAGAAAAGGAAATACAGTTAAACATAATCAAGAGTTCTGGTTTATACTTTCTCAAAAACAATAGAAAACAGATGTCTCTAATATGAGGTCAGAATCTTTAAAATCCAGTATAATAGAAATATGAAGAATGGCTTTATATTTTCTAAGAACTAAATAGGCCTGGGTAAAACTTTTTAAAGACTCAAATGCTAGTAGCTTGTTTACCATTTCAGCATTCCCTAAAGGTATAATTTAACTGATGCTGAAAAATATAGGCCAATCAATGGCTTTCTTAAGAAGCACTTCTGTAAGTGGAAAATGTTTTAAAGGCAGGTTTACTATGTTTTACTATTCATGATATGTCAGAGAAATCAAGTTTTCATTGCATTTTGATGAGTGGAAGTTAATGGCTGACCTTGGAACCCAAATATATATGACATATGAAAAATATTTCATCGAGGATAATTTCTAAGAACACCATATATTAAGTTTTAGAAGAATAGAGATTTCTAAACTGAATTATAGCTTTTATAAATCTTCTCTCTAGTCCACCAATTGATTACATTTTCAGATTAAGCCATATCCATGATAGAAATAAAATAAGTGTATGTTTTCCTCATATTAGAACAGAAAATCTGTATGAATATTATGCCGATTTCCTGAAACTAACATTATAAAAATAATGTGATGATAATTACCTTTGAAGAAGTTTTGGTTCCCACTCAGGGTATGAATCTTAAATAAAATATCCCTGTCAGGTTGTCATTCAAACTCTTTTTGAATTCCCTAAGATTTTGTAGTTCATTATCTCACAAGGCAACATACTCCATTTTTAATAGCTGTAATATTGAAAAGGTTCTCTTAACCCTAGATCAAAATCTACTTCATTATATCATCTATTCTTTGATCCTGATTTTGCCTTCTGAACCAAAAGAGAATAAATATTATCCCTCCTCCATGCGATAATTATTCAAATATTTGAAGGCAGTTTCCATTTTATTTTATCAAAAATTGTCATATAAGGCACTTAAAATGGTGCCTGAAACATTGAAAGTACCCCATACATATTGGCTTTTTAAAATAGTAAACCACATTCTGGCATTTTTTTCTCTGAGAATGAGTGATAGCAAAAGTTAACTAGGGGAGTGGGGCTTAATCAAAGCTAAGGACTAAAGATGAGGGAAACAACCAAGGGAATGTTAAATAAATTTGATGTTAAAACTGAAATAAGTAGGAACGTATTTGTGGATGTCAGGGAAAAGTGTCGTAGTTATATGTGCAAGGAAATAGGAGAGGACAAGAGGGCCCACTGACTATGAAGTTGGCAAGGAAAGTACATTTTAAAACCTTAAATTGCTCAAGGTCAACCAGCCTAGTAAGTGACAGAGACAAGATCTGAACTTGAGCAATGCTGCAGGGATTATGCTCTTATTCATGCTCACGACACTGTCTCTCAACACTACTTCTGGGCTTGGTCAAGGAAGATACCCATCAAAGCACATGTAAAGCTAATTATTTCAGTTGGAATCCTAAAAATTAGACACTACCATTAAACCTACTTGAAAAGAGAAACATAAGGAAGCTTAAG
This sequence comes from Cabassous unicinctus, assembly GCA_029593785.1. NCBI lineage: Eukaryota > Metazoa > Chordata > Mammalia > Cingulata > Chlamyphoridae > Cabassous > Cabassous unicinctus. The sequence goes on along the minus strand of JAQZBX010040574.1, from coordinate 11,394 downwards.
TTATTATTTAAAAGTTGCCATAGCAATCAATAATTAAGTTGTGCTCTGAATTCTGGAAACCAATTATACCAAATCCCAGTATCCTCGAAGAGTAAAAACATGAGATGAATCAATCCTGGCAATCAATGGGGCAACAGATGTTGCAACCAGATTGCCTCCAAATTTTAGGTTGTATATATGTTACTAAAATAAAAATTTTATTTCTGAGTAATAATTAGGTAATCTAAACACCTTTAAATAGATATATATATACATAAAATAACATTTATGTAAGCAAATGCACATATATGCATATGTATTTATATATCATTTTACAAATATTGGTATGTATTGTGAAAAATTTTGATTTTTACCAACAATAAAAAAATAAATAAATAAATAAAATAAAATAAAAATTTTAAAAACAGCTATAGGACTGTACAACACAAACAGTGAACCTTAATGTAAACTATGGACTGTAATGGACTATAGTTAATAGATAGATATATTCTTTCATCGGTTATAACAAACGCACCACACTAATGCAAGGTGCTAATAATGGGGAGTGGGTATAGGAACTCTGTAATATATGCATGATTTTTCTGTAAACCTACAATGTCTCTAATAAAAATAAATGAATTAAAAATAGGATGAGAAATACATCCTGCTCTGGTTTTGTCATTTATTTCATAGGGGATGAAACTGAGTTTTGTTTTTAAAGAACTTTCCTATATATTCTGGACTTGCAGCCTTCACTGAAGTTGTGGTAATGTAGATGGGGTTTATCTTGTTACCTCTGATTTGTACAGAGCAGGATATATTTCTTCTTCAAAATTCCTATAGAGATTCAAATAAAGAATGAATAGAAGTAAAATTCATGGTCTCCCAATTCTGAATATATGCTTACCCTTATAACCCAGCAATTCTACTTCTAGATTTATACCCCACAGAAATGTGTACATGTGTTCACTTAAAGATATCTATTAGAATTGTGCTTACCCTTATAACCCAGCAATTCTACTTCTAGATTTATACCCCACAGAAATGTGTACATGTGTTCACTTAAAGATATCTATTAGAATTGTGCTGTCCAATATGGTAGCCATTAACCACATGTAGTTATTTATAATTAATATAATTAGAATTAAGTAAAATAAAAAGTTTGGTTCCTCAATAACAGTAGCCACATTTCAACTTAAAACCCACATATGACTGTGGTTACCCTGCTGTACAGCGCTATATGAAAATGCCCACAGCAGTACTATTCTTAAAAACCAAAGGCTGCAGAGCAGCTCCCATGTCCTTCACTAGAATGGACAAATTGTGGTACAAATACTATATAGCAATGAGGTAACAGTGTACTATTACATGCAAAATATGGATGAGCCATATGAGACAGAAGCCAGATACAGAAGAATATGTACTGTAGATTCTATTTATGTATAATAGAAATCAGGTGAAAAGGTCAGAACAGTGATAGCCTTGAGAGGGTGAACATTTAATGGAAAGTAGCATAGAGTGGGCTTCTGGGGTGGGATTCATGTTCTGTGCCTTGATCCAGGGTGCTGATTGCATCAATGTTATTTGTGAAAACTCAGTTATCTGTACACAGATGATTTGGGTACATTCTGTATACATATTGTATTTCAATAAAAAGTTTTTTTAAAATAGGATGGAAAAGGAGAAAAGAAAACCTAGTGTATTATGTTGTGATGACACAGTTATATTTTTTCTGTCTTGAAGATATTTTAGGAAAACAGTAGGCAGTTACGGTGACCATCTAAGCTATCTTCCCAATACACAGACAACAGAGCTACAGCCAGCTCTGGATCTCTCTTCTGATGAATTCAGGATAAAGATTTCCAAGAAAACTGCATCGTGTCTCTTTAGGTGATATATCCTGTGCTGTTGTGATAACAACACTGATGTATCAATAATGCTTTTCTAAGGTCTTAGTGTGGACTACTGCTCCAGAGAGTTCAGTTGTTACTCAGAAATAAAGGAAGTCTAAAGGTACATACTGGCTTTGTGATTCGAGTACAACTGCTGTGTTACCAAATGGGAACACAGAAAGAATATGTACAGAGAAACATCTGTCCTTTCAACCTAAGCTTTCCAAAGAAAGGATAAAATGGAGTGTCAGAAAAGTAGATACAAAAATGTATTAATAGTTTTGACTGTTAAAACCTAGACTTACATTTCTATTTCCAAAAATGTTTTTTAAAGAAGAGTCAATTGAAGAATATACAAGATTAGGAAGTGATAAGGATGGGGGTGGTAGATGTGCCAAAATACATTAGAATCCTATTGCATAATCAAAGAAAATACAAGGCAGGAAATTTGTTAACTGTACTACTAAATAAAAGCTGAAAAATATGTAAGGACTAAATTGGCAGTTATTACATTTTCATCAGGAAAAAAGATATCTTTAAATCTTATCATGTACAACTATATAATAAATGGGATTTTAGGGGAAAAAAGTAAACAGAGGGACACAAAACTGTTATAAGTGGATGTTTCAGGATATTAATACAAAAACAGATGTTTTTCTTCTTAATGTTCAGCATTTTCCAAATTTTATACAAAGTATGAATTGTTCTATAATAAAAAACTGAATAAAAGCAACCCAACAGATTGAAAAAATATGATTAAAAAGCTTCAGCAGCCACAAAAAAGATGATACAGCTATATTTTTTAAAAAAGGAAGAAGGAAGGAAGGAGGAGAGGGGAGGAGAGGGAGGGAGGGAGGAAAAGGGAGTGGTGAGGGATAGAAGGAGGGAGGGAAGGAAGGAAGCAAGGACACAGAGAGGGAGGGAGGGAGAAGGAAGGAGGGAGGAGGAGGAAAGTAGAAGAAAGGAGGGGAAAGGAAAAGGAGAGAAAAGAAAAGAAATTGGGTACCCTTGAAAGGAATATTTGGGAAGGACTCAAAATGTGTCAAATGGTGCAAAAGACTAATCATTTTATGAATCCTATCAAAACTAGAATATGAAAGAAATGCATGAGCCTTATGTACTTCCTTTAAAAAGATCAAACAGCAACTCCATAGTGAGGTCATCCCTGCCCCATCAATCTCTTCAACCCCTAAGGCCATTCAATCTCTATTATATTGCAATGTTCTATTTCCTTCACAGAAATAGAGAACAGCACAATTAACAACCAATACTCATCTGAAACAATGGAAGCCCAAAAACAATGAATGACATATTCAAAGTGCAAAATTATATACATATATATATATATATATATGTGATCAAGAATTCTATGTACAGCAAAACTATCCTTCAAAAACAAAGGTAAAAAAAAAAAGGTGAAATGATAAATATGTGGGTAAATACCAAAGAGTATACGAATATTCTTTTTCTTTACCTTATTCCTTTTGCCCACTGTATTAGCCAGCCCAAGGGGCGCTGATGGAAAGTACCAGAACTCTGTTGGCTTTTATAAAGGATATTTATTTGTGGTAGAAGCTTATATTTACCAGGCCCTAAAAAGTCCAACTCAAGGTAACATAAGAGGTACTTTCTCACCCAAAGTCCGTTGCCAGGTGTTGACGCAAGATGACGCAAGATGGCGGGTGATCTCTGCAGGGGTTCAGCCTTCCTCCTTCCTCTTAAGTCTCCGTGGTCCCAACTTCTTCTGATCTCAGCTGTAAGCTGCCATAAGGCTCATCTCCCCAGGACTCGTTTCTTTAAGGGCTCAACTGCTCTGGTCTCTTCACAAGGTCAGCTATAGACTATCAGTCTCATCTCTCTTCCCGAGGCCTTATCTATGGAGCTCTCTCTCTTCCTGCGTATCTGCTTCTGTGTTCTTCTCCAAGTATTTTCTTCCCTGTCTTTGACTGAGCATCCATTTATATAGCTAACAGCTGTAGGTTAGCTGTACACAGGGACTCAAACTGAGTCGCCCTAATGATGTGGTCAAATAAAAGCCCTTCTCTTGATTTAATAAAGTAAAAGTGAAACCTCTGACTCTAATACAATCTAATATGCCCAGAGGAACAGACCAGTTTACAAACACAATCCAATAGCTATTTTTGGAATTCATAAACAATACCAAACTGCCATATGCACATACACACATATATACATACACACATCTATATATAATTAATCTATAACATAAAAACATTTAAAATAATAGCACAAAAGGGGTGGGGGATGGAGCTATATAGTAACAAACAAAATGGTTATATTCTACCAACATTAGGTCAGTATTAATCTGAAGGAGACTATGACAAATTAAGTTACAAATTGTAATATCTAGAGCAACCACTAATTAAATAACTCAAGAAATAAATTTTCAACATCAAAAGAGGAATTAAAATGTGTGCTAAAAAGTATTTGTTTAATACCAAAGAAAGTTTAGAAAGAAGGAATAGAGAAACAAGAAAAACATAAGACAAAGAGAAAACAAAAAGCAAAATGGTAGACATGAATCAAGCCAACCCAATAATTACATTAAATGTGAAAGTATGACACTCTAATCAAAAGGTATTATTAGATTTTAAAAGTGGGAACACCAATTATATTTATCAATATGAGACACATTTTGGAATCAAAGACAAAAACTAGTTGAAAGTAAGAGACTGGAAAAGATGTACCACACAGAAAGTAACCAGTAAAGGCCTGAAGGGGATAAATTAATACCATACAGAATAGTCTGTAAGACCAGAAATGTTACTAGAGGCAAAATAGAACATTTCATAATCATAAAATGGTCAATACCTTAGGAAGATAAACTATTACAAATGTATGTGCAAATGAAAATAGAGCCCCAAAACACTGACAGACTGAAAGGAAAAATAGGCAATTTCTCAATTATAGTTGGAGATTTCTAAATCCCACTCTCAAATGAAAGAACAGCTAAACAAATAAAATCACCAATGATTTAGAAGACTTGAATAACCTTATCAACCAATTAACCTGACATTTATAAAACACTCAATACAACAAGAACAGAATGCATATTCTTTACAATTATCTATGGAAAATTATGAAGTATAGTCCATTTGCTGGGCCAAAAAAAAAAAAAGGCTCGATAAATTTAATAGGATTGAAATCATTCAAAGTACATCCTCTGACAATAAAGGAAAGAAATTAGAAATCAACAGAGAGAAATTTGGGAAAACTTGATACTTGCAAATTAAAAACCACAATTCTAAAAGAATTCATTGGCCAAAGAAGAAATCACAATTGAAATCAGGAAATAATTTGATATGAAGAAAACCAGTTTATGGAATGGAGCCAAAGCAGTACTTAATGGGAAAATTCATAGTTTAAAGGACTTGCTTTAGATTGCTAAAGGCTGCCAATGCAAAATACAAGAAAAGGGTTAGCTTTACAATGGGAATTTATTAGGTTAAAAATTTACCGTTCTGAAGCTGTGAAAATGTCCAAATCAAGGCATCATCAGAGATGCTGTCTCACTGAAGGTTGACTGCTGGTGATCTTGGACTCCTGCCATGTGGCAAGGCACAATGACAGCTCTCCTGTCTATGCCTTCTCCTCCAGACTCAGTTTCTCCCTGAGCTCAGCTGTAGGTGATCAGGCACATTGGGGTGTCTACTCATCTCTCCTCTCTCCTCTCCCCTCTAGGCCTCATTGCTTGAGCTTCAGGCTGCTCCATCTGTGGCTTTTCTCTCTCCTGGGTTCATCAGCTTCTGGATACTTATCTCTGTCTCTGTGACTTTTTTTTCTGTGTCTGCAGCTCTTTATTCCTCCATTTACAAAGGACTCCAGTAAGAAGAGTAAGACTTACCCTGGTTCATGCCCTACTGAAGTGATCTAATCAAAAGGAAGGTCTCTTAACTGAATCTAATCAAAGGGTCCCATCTACAATAGGAATGGATTCGCTTTAAGAACATGGTCTTCTGGAATCCACCCAGCTTCAAACTGTCACAAGACTATATTAGAAAAGAAGAAAGATTTCAATGCAATAATTTAAGCTTTCATCTTAAGAAACAGTAAAAAAGTAAGAGCAAATTAAACCTAAAGCAAGCAAAAGAAAGAAAATAATAGAGATCAAAATGGAAAACAACAAGGAAAACAGAAAAACAATAGAAAAATTAATTAAAACAAAAATTGATTACTTAAAAAGATTTTAAAAATTGATAAACCCTTAGCAAATATGATCAGGAAACTAGAAAGCAAGAGAGGGCATAAATTTCCAAAATAGGAATGAAAAATGACACATCACTACTTACACTATAGAAATATACACTATATGGAAATATTTGAAAAACTTTATGACAAACAGACAACTTAGATGAAATGAGCAAATTCCTAGAAAGATACAAATTACCAAAACTAACTCAAGAAGAAATAGAAAATCTGCAATACTTAAAATAGGAATAGATCTATAATAAATAAAGTAACAGAATTAGTCATTGAAAATTATCCCAAAAAGAAAAGCTCAGGTCCAGATGGTTTCATTGATAAATTTTTTCAAATATTAAAAGAATTAGTACAAATCCTACAGAAAGTCTTTCAGAAAAAGAAAAAGAATAAACACCCCCCAACTAATTCTGAGACCAATGACATCGCAAGAAAAATTTTAAAATAAAAACAAAAACTATTACGTACTAAAATCTCTAATGCAAATAGATGCAGAAATCCTTAATGAAATATTAACAAACCAAATCCAGCAACAAATAAAAGATTTATACACTAGGACCAAGAAGGATTTATCCCAAGAATTTAAATTTATTTCAACTTCTGAAAATCAGTGCAATACGCCATATTAACAGAATAAAAGATGAAACCACACAATCATCTCAATAGATGCTGAAAATAGACTTGATAAAATCCAACACCAACTCTTGTTAAAAAGTTTCAACAAACTAGGAATAAAAGAGCACCTACTCAATCTGATTAAGAACATCTACCAACAACCTACAGCTAACATCATAACTATAGCAAAATAATGAATGTTTTCCTTCTAAGTTCAGGAAAAGGCAAGAATGTCCACTCTCACCACTTCTATTCAATATTATTCTGAGGTTTCTCTCCAGTGCAAAAAGGTGAAGAAAAAAATAAAAAATATAGATTGAAAAGGAAAACTGTATTCTCAGACAACATATGCCCCATATATGTAAAATATCCTAAAGAATCTACCCCACCAGAAAAATCTGAACTAATAAATGAATTCAGCAAGGCCATAGGATTCAAGGACAACATACAAAAAGATAGTTTTATTCCTACATATTAGCAATAAACAATCCAAACATAAGATTAAAATAAAAATTCCATTCACAATAACACCAAAATGAACAAAATTCCTAGGAATAAATCTAACAAATATGTGTAAGACCTGTTGAAAACTACAAAATATTCTTGAGAAAAATGTTAAAATGATCTAAATGAGTTGAGAGAGACACCATCTTCATGGAATGGAAGACTCAATATTATTAAGATAGCAAAAATTGACCTACAGTTTCAATTCAATCCCTATCAAAATACCAGCAGCTTTTTAAAAAATTGACAAGCATGTCCTAAAATTTATATGGAAATTCAAAGGACCTAGAAGAGACAAAACAATTTTGAAAAAATAACAAAGCTGGAGGACTTACAATACTCAATTTCAAGGCTTACTTTGATTAAGTTACAGTAATCATGATATTGACATATTGGTGTAAAGTTAGACATTTAAAAAATAATGGAAATGTGTAGAAAATCTAGAAAAAAATCATGGTCACTTGTTTTTTGACAAAGTTACAAAGGCAGTCCAATGGACAAATGAATCTTCTCAATCAACTGTGCTGAGATAATTGGCTGCTTGTATTTTTTTTAAAAATCTCAAGCCCTCACAGCATACACAAAAATTACCTCAAAATGGACCACTGACTTAAAAATTAAAATGTTAAAACTTTTAGAAGAAAATTATCAACATTTTATTAAAAAACAAAGGAAAGACTCTTTGTGGTCTTGTGTTATGCAAAGATTTCTTGGATATCACACCAAAATCATGATCCATAAAAGAAAACATTGATATCAAAATTAAAAACTTTTGTTCTTCAAAAGACAATATGAAGGACATGAAAAGATAAGCAACGAATTGGGAGAGAAAAAAAAAAATATATATATATATATATCTGATAACGGACTTGTAACCAGAATGTATATTTTTTAAATTTATAACACAATTCAAAATAGGCAAAGATTAGAGTAGACATTTTGGCAAAAAAACAATAATACCAATGGCTAATAAACACAGGAGAAGATGCTCAATCATTAGTCATCAGTGAAGTGTAAATTATAATCCAATGAGATTCCACTTCACACCCATCAGACCAGACTGGCCATCATAAAAAAGACTGACAATACCAAGTGTTGGTGAGGATGTGAAGAAACTTGGGCTCTCACACATCACTGGCTGAAATGTAAAATGGTACAGCCACTTTGAAAAAGTTTGGCAATTTCTTTAAAAACTAAATATACCATATAACCCAACAATTACCCTCTATCTACCTAGAAGAGGGGTTCTTAACAAGGGGTCCATGAGCTTGAATTGAAATTCAAAAAAACATTCTTCTTGTGGGGACGTGTTGGTGCAGGTGTGATACATTTATTAAATAATACACAGTATAGTGCAGACTTAGTAAGGGGTCCGTGGTTTTCACCTGACTGGCAAAGGGGTCCATGGAACAAAAAAAGGTTAAGAACCCCTGACCTAGGAGAAATGGAAATTTATCCACACAAACCCTTGTACACAAATATTCACAGCAGCATTACTTAAAATAGCCAAAATCTGGAAACAATCCAAATGTCCATCAACTGGTGAATGAATAAACAAACTGTGGTATATCTATGCAATGGAACACTATTCAGCAGTAAATACGAACAAACTACAGTTTGTGAGACATACTACAACATGGATGAACCTCGAAAGATTTAAAAATTAAAGTGTGACTCCACACAATTTTCAACTAAAAGGACTATTTCCACTTAGAACCTACAATGCTAAACAATGTCTGATCTCTGATATGAGACACCTCTTATGTAAGTTTAGGACTGAAACCTTTCCTGAACGGACAAAAATTAAAATGTGGAAAAATGTACACCTTAGAGTGTGAGGATCACTTGTAAGAATATATAACTCACTGTGTAATTGTTTACAATGGCCCTTGACTATATACAGTTTACAGTAACTCTACTGTACCTTACAGCACTATGCAGTGACTCAACATTACAGGCATTAAAAATAAGAATTAGGATGAACCTCAGTAACATCGCCATCGATATTCCAATTTGTTCCACATACTTTAAAGGCAGTTAACAGATTATGGAATATGTGTACAAAGGACACAGCATTGCCCTTTATTAGCACCGTACTGTAAGTGGAAAATGCAATTTCTTAAATAAACAGTATGTAAAATTGGCACCAAAAACAAAGCAGTTTATGTCAAGGAGCAGTTCTCACGAAATGTGGAAAACTTGATTTAAAAAATCTCATTCATAATTACAAAAGCAAGGAAAACTACAGGTACCTTTGAACAACATTAGCTCTATATTCTGTAATGCTAATCTGCAGAGAAAGCCCTAAAATAAGTGGTAGCAGAATATTTGAAATTCCTTACCATAATATTATGATCTGAACAGAGAAGAAATGCTCACACTTTTGCAAATTGAATCAAATTTAAGTTGATGTCAAATGATATATTCCTGACAGCCATATGAAACTTGTCTTTCAATGGCTGCATTATGGTAAGATTAATAAATATATTTAAAATTTTTCAATCATCATGTCAGGAAAAGATGGCCACATGTCTAGAAAAGATAAAAGGAGCATTTTGGAAACTTATTCAATCAGGGAAAATAAGGGGTTAATTTCTACTTTCTCCTTTTCAAATTTTTTCCTAGCATTTGTTTTGCAGTTTCCAATTAATAAGATAAATGTGAGGTATTTCTAGGGATTCAAAAAGAAACATGTTGTTGCTGTATTTTCCCTCCATTCTGACCCTGAGAACAAAAGTAAAGATGAATAACAATGTTATTGCTCCAGTCTACCGATGATATATTTCAAATGCTGGGCTGCTTCCACAGTGTTATTAAAGTTCTCTGAAGCGTTGCTACTAAGAAAAAAAATGTCAAAAGAACTCATGTTATTTACTGTTTCTCAAAACCCATCATTGCTTCAGGTGGTGCCTAAGCCAACCAGACCATTTCATCTTGGAAGTCACTGGCACAGCAAAATCCTGTAACAAGTGAAAATGAAGGCTGTTAGTAGACACAGGTAATAAAAACTTAATTCCAAAGCTTTAATGAGTCTGAAAAGGAGACCAGGGATTTTTAAATATTTATTATAGCCTGTAAATAAAAAGCAGATCCACTCAGAGCTCCTGAAGAATTTGTGACAAGTGGCCTTCTACTCTATATTAAGGACACAAGAAGCAGGTCCCTAGTCATATTTTCTGAAGGAGTTAGAAGGGTTTGATTCTTCTCTAAAATTATTAAATTCTCCAGGACTTTCTTTCAAGAGGCAAGAAGTGAGGAGGGGCGCAGAGAGAAGGAATGTCACAGGTGGGAAGGGACTATAATAATAGCAGTAGAAATAATATTAATGAGCATTTATTCAACACTTAATTCTGGACCCAAAATATGCCATGAATTTTACATGGATTATGTCATTTAATCCTCACAAATCATCTTAGGAAGCAGGCAACCTAAGCTGCCAGAGAATTCATATATTAATTCATATATGTTCAATGTGACTTGTAACGTGGTAAAAATATATTAATTATTAGTCTAGGTTCCTTCATTTCCAGATGAATAAATATGAGGCTCAGAGGTTACAGGACTTAAGGTCATGGTTGTCAGAGATGCTACTTCCCCTATACATCGCAACCTTATCGTGCAGAGCAGCAAGTTCTGTGCCATTACTCTAACTTCTAACAGTTCTATCTACAAACACAGCACACCCCATACTTAAAAGCATTGGAATCTATATCAGTGAGTTAGGTCTATATGCCTATTTAGTCATTTCAGTCATATTTTCATTGTACCTCAACAACTTTCATCTCAAATTCACCACAATACCAAGTAACTCAAAAGATCGATGTTATAAACTTCCAAATTCTCAGAACAATTTTAGATTTGAATGACCTGGAAAAAAAAAACTACAAATTAATATGGGCTCTTCATTCAATCTTAATTATCAATGCTGAATTCTGGTTTTTGTTTAATAATTAATTCATTTATATTTTATGCTTGACATCTGATGAGGAAAGAAGATGATGAAAAGGAAGTTGAACTTAAGGAAAAATGAAAACATGGGAATTCCATATAGAGAAAATAGAGAGAGAATGTGAGGCATGGAAGATCACTTAGAGAAGAAGTAGAGGGAACAAAGTGATGGGACCAGGGATGGATATGGCTCAAACGGTTGGATGTCCGTCTCCCATATGGAGGGACCTGGGTT
>JAQZBX010040573.1:0-22638 GCA_029593785.1 Cabassous unicinctus | reverse complement strand
TTTATCATTTTTTAAAATTCTTTTAGGGATCATGTTTTTGGCAATACTAAGAAATCTTTGCCTAACCCAAACACAAAGATTTTCTCCTATGGCTTCATCTAGAATTTGTATAGATTTGGGGTTTTTCTGCATTGAATTGCCTTTGAATGTTTGTGAAAAATCATTTGTTTATATACGTATGAGTGTATTTCTATACTTTCTGTTCAGTTGATCTGTCTGCCTTTACATCAGTACTATACATTTTTAAATTATTACAGCTTTATAATTCTTGAAATCGGAACTTTGTTACTTTTTTTAAAAATAAAAAATTTTTAACATTTTAAAAAATTAAAAATAATTTTTAAAAACAGTTATTTTGGCATATTATAGGTCATTTCCACTTACATATTAATTTTGGAAACAGCTTGTCCATTTCTAAAAAAAATCCTGCTGAGATTTTGTTTTAGATTACATTGAATCTATAGATCAATTTGAGAGAATTGATATCCAAAGAATATTGAGTATTCCAACACATGAACATGGTATATCTCTCCATTTATTTAGATCTTTTAAAATTTATCTCAGCAGTGTTTTGAAGTTTTCACTGAAAAGGTATTACATTTTTAATATTTATCTCTAAATATTTCATATTTTAATGTAAAATTGTTTTTTAAGATTTCAATTTTGGACTGTATGTTACTAGTCTAGAGGAAAAACTTTTTTTTGTATATTAAATTGTGTTCTATAACCTTGCTAAACCCACTATTCGTTCTAGCAGCTTTGGGGAAGATTCCATAGGATTTTTTACATAGATGAACATGTGTATGGATAAAGCGTATTTTACTTTTCCTTCCCAATCTGGAAAACGTTTATTTGCTTTCCTTGCTACAGCTAAAGCCTCCAGGATAATGTTGGTGAGAGTAGACATCTTTGTTTTGTTTCTTATCTTAGGGGAAAGCATTCAGTCTTTCACCATTAAGTATGATGCTACTGTAGGTTTTTGATAGATGCCCTCTATCAAGCTGAGAACATTCCCTTCTAGCCCTACTTCACTGATAGTGTTCATTAGGTAAGAGATGTTGGATTTGGTCTAATCCTTTTTTTTAATCCATTGAGATGATCAAATACTTTCTTAATAATTACATAGATTGATTTTCAAATGTTAAACTTTCATGCCTGGGATAGATCCCACTAGTTCATGATATATTATCCTTTTTATATATTGCTGGATGTGTTTGCCAAAATTTTAAGAATTTTTGTATTTATGTCCATGATGGATATTGGTTTATAGTGTCCTTTTCTTGTAATGTTGTTCTGTGGTCTTGATATCAGGATAATGCTGGCCTCATAGAATGAGTTGGGAAATATCACCTCATCTTCATTTTTTTCTGGAAGAGTTTGTGTAGAGCTGATATTATTTCTCTTTTATATATTTGGTAGAATTTACCAGTAAAGCCATCTGGCCAGGAGGTAGTTAGCTTTTCCTCCCTCCCTCCCTCCTTCCCTTCCTTCCTTCTTTTTATTGTAAAATAATTTCAAACATATAAGACAGTTGCAAAAATAATTCAAAATGCATACAGAGAATGCCAACATGCCCCCCAACCAAATACTCAGATCTGCCAACTTTTAACATTTTGCCACATTTGCCATATCATTCTATCCAGCATTCATCCATCTAGTTAACTGTCTATTTACCCATCTATTTTCTAAACATTTGAGAGTAGGTTGTACACATCATGCTCCTTGAACACTAAATACTTCCACATACTTCTCTTAAGAACAAGGATATCCACTTATGTAACTACCTTAAGCACAGTTATCAAGTTCAAGAAATTTAATATTGATATAAAGCTTACAGACTATATTTCATTTTTTTCTTATGAACCAATAATGACTTTCGAAACTTTTCTCCTCCATTATTAGATCCAATCCAGCATCATGTATTGCATTTAATTGTCATTATCTCTTTAAACTTTTTTTTAATTGTGGAAACATATACAACTTAAACTTCCCATCTTAACCACTCCCACGCATACCATTCAGTGAGATTAATTACATTTCTAATGTTGTGCTACCCTCATCACCATCCATTACCAGAACTTTCCCTACAACCATTTTTCATTAACTGTGCGTTCCTCCTCCCACCCTCTGTTAAGGTGTACTCTACTTTATGTCTCTAAATTTGCATATTCTCACTATTTAATATAAGTGGATTATTATAAAACATCTGTTCCTTTGTATCTGGCTTATTTTACACAGCATGATGTCTTTAAGTTTCATCCTTGTAGGAGCATGTATCAGAACTTCTTTTGTTTTTAAAACTGAATAATATTCCATTGTATGTATACTACATTTTGTTTATTCTTTCATCTGCCCACAGTAATTTGGATTATGTTCACCCTTTGGCTATTATGAATAATGCTGCTATGACTCTTGTTACAAATATGTGTCAGAATCCCTGCTTTCAATTCTTTGGGGTAAATAACTAGAAGTGTGATTGTCAGGTCATATAGTAATTCTATTTTTAAACTTTTTGAGCAACTGCCAAAATGTTTTCCTCAGTGGCTGCACAATTTACATTCCTATCAAAAACCTACCAAAGTCCTATTTCTTCACGTCCTTACTAGCACATATTATTTTCCATTTTTTGAAGAGTAGACATTCCAGTGGGTGTGAAATGGTATCTTATTGTGGTTTTGATTTGTGTTTACTGATGAACAATGATATTGAGCATCTTTTCATGTGCTTATTGGTCATTATTTGTATATCTTCTTGGAGAAATGTATATTCAAGTCCTTTGCCCATTTTTAAATTGGGTTGTTTGTCTTTTTGTTATAGAGTAGTAGGATTCCTTTATATATACTGGATATTAAAACCTTATCAAAAATGTGGTTTTTCAAATATTTTCTCCCATTCTGTAGATTGTTTTTTCACTTTCTTGATAATGTCCTTTGGTGCACAAAAGTTTTTAATTTTGATGAAGTCCAATTTATCTATTATCTCTTTTGTTGCTCATGCTTTTGGTGTAAAGAATCCACTGCCTAATACAAGGTCCTGAAAGATATATCCCTAAGTTTTCTTCTAAGAGATTTATAGTTTTAGCACTTATATTTCGGTCATTGATCCAATTTGAGGGAATTTTTGTATATGGTGTGATATAGGGGTCCACTTTCTTTCCCTTGAGTGTAGATATCCAGTTTTCCCAGCATCATTCATTGAAAAGACTATTCTGGCCCAGCTGGGTGGGCTTGACAACCTTGTAAAAAATAAACTGGCCATGGGGAGGAGGTGTAGCTTAGTGGCTGATTGCCTGCTTCCCATGTATGAGGTCTTGGGTTCAATCCTCTTTTTTAAAAAAATCAATTGGCCATAGTTTATTTCTAAACTCTCTGTTCTATTCCATTGGTCTATATGTCTGTCCTTGTACCAGTACCACACAGTTTTGATTACTGTAGCTTTATAATATGTTTTGAAATCAGGAAGTATGAGTCCTCCAACTTTGCTTGTCTTTTTGAAGATGATTTTGCCTATTCAAGGTCCCTTGCCCTTCCATATGATTTTTAAAAAAATATTTATTCCTCCCCGCCCCTGCTGCCCGCAAGATGGCTCCCTCGTTTGTCTGCTCATTGTCTACTCATCTTCTTTAGAAGGCACCCGGAACAGAACCCACTTGAGTGCCCAACCGCTTGAGCCACTTCTGCTCCCTGCTGGTTGCATTGTCTGCTGGTTGTGGTGTCTGCTGGTTGCAGCATCTGCTTGTTGTGGTGGTTGTGGTGTCTGCTGGTTGTGGCATCTGCTCATTGCAGCATCTGCTGGTTGCAGCGTCTGCTGGTTGCAGCATCTTCTTGTTGCGGTGCCTTGCTAGTTGTGGCATCTGCTCATCTTCTTTAGGAGGCACCAGGAACTGAACCTGGGACCTCCCATGTGAGAGGTGGGCACCCAATTACTTGAGCCACATTCGCTCCCCCATATGAATTTGATGATTAGATTTTTCTACTATGGTAAAGAAGGCTATAGGAATTTTGATTGAGATTGCATTAACTCTGTAAATTGCTTTAGGTAGTATTGACATCTTAATGATATTAAGTCTTTCAATTCATGAACATGGAATGTTCTTCCATTTATTTAGGTCTTCTTTGATTTCTTTTAGTAATGTTTTGTAGTTTTCTGAACACAAGTCCTTTACATCTTTGGTTATATGTATTCCTAGATATTTGATTCTTTTAGTTGCTATTGTAAACAGACTTTTTTTCCCCTTGATTTCCCCTTCAGATTGCTCATTACTAGTATATAAAAAACACTACTGATTTTTGCATGTTGATTTTGTATCCTCCCACTTTGCAGTAGCTTTATTGTAGTTTTTTCAGAATTTTCTAAGTATTGGATTATGTCATCTGCAAATAGTGAAAGTTTTACTTCTTCCTTTCTGATTTGGATACTTATTTCTTTTTCTTGTCCCATTGCTCTAGCTGGAACTTCTAACACAACATTGAATAACAGTGGTGCCAGTGGGCATCCTTGTCTTGTTCCCAATCTTGGAGGGAAGGCTTTCAGTCTTTCACCATTGAGAACAATGTTAGCTGTGGGTTTTTCATATATAACCTTTATCATGTTGAGGAAGTTTCCATCTACTCCTATCTCTTTTTCTATCTTTTTTTTTTTAAGTGTACTGGGTACATATATATATATTTTGAATCGTACAATATGTTACACAATGTATTTGGTTCATAGTAACACAATCATACAGTATCTGTCTTTTTGTGTCACGCTTGCTTAACCCAACATTGTGCCCTCCATATTCATCCATGTTTTATGACTTCATTTCTTCTTACAGCTGTGGTGTATGCGAATATACCATAGTTTGTTTATCCATTCATCAGTTGATGGACACCTGGGTTGTTTCCAACTTTTGGCAATGGTGAATAATGTTGCTATGAACATCGGTGCACAGAAAAATGCATAGCAGATGGACACAGCGAGCACAGGCAGCAAAGGGGGATAAATAAATAAATAAAAAGAAAGGATGCTCAATTTTGTCAAATGCCTTTTCTGCATCAATTAAGATGATCATGTTTTTTTTTTCTCCTTTGATTTGTTAATGTGGTGTATTACATTAATTTATTTTCTTATGTTGACTCACCCTTGCACACCTGGGATAAAACCCACTTGATCATAGTGTATAATTCTTTTAATGTGCTGTTGGATCTCAATTTGCAAGTATTTTATTGAGGATGTTTGCATCTGTATTCATTAGAGAAATTGGTCTGTAATTTTCTTGCAGTATCTTTATCTGGCTTTGGTATTCGTGTGATGTTGGCTTCATAGATGTTGGCTTCATAGAAGGTATTATTCCTTCCTCTTCAATTTTTTTGGAAGAGTTTGAGCAGGATTAGTATTAGTTCTTCTTGGACTGATTGATAGAATTCACCTGTGAAGCCTTCTAGTCCTGGCCTTTTCTTTCTTGGGAGGTTTTTGATAATTGATTGAATTTCTTTACTTGTGATTGGTTTGGTGAGGTATTCTATTTCTTCTAGTCAGTGTAGGTTCTTCATGTGTTTCTAGGAAATTGTCCATTTCAGCCAAGTTGTCTAATTTGTTGCCATACAGTTGTTCATAGTATCCTCTTATGATATTTTTTATTTCTGTGGGGTCAGTAGTAATGTCCCCCTTTTATTTCTGATTTCATTTATTTGAATCTTCTCTCTTTTATTCTTTGTCAGTCTAGCTGTTTGTCAGTTTTATTGAAGTTCTGAAAGAACCAAATTTTGGTTTTGTTGATTTTCTCTATTGATTCTTTATTCTCAATTTCATTTACTTCTGTTCTACTCTTTGTTATTTCTTTCCTTCTGCTTGCTTTGGGGTTAGTTTGCTGTTATTTTCTAGCTCCTCCAGGTTTGTAGTCAGGTCTTTTATTTTAGTTCTTTCTTCCTTTTTAATGTAGGCATTCAGGGCGATAAATTTCCCTCTCAAAACTGCCTTTGCTGCATCCCATAAGTTTTAATATGTTGTGTAGTCACTGTCATTCATCTTGGGATATTTACTGATTTCTCTTGCAATTTCTTCTTTGACCCACTGATTATTTCAGAGTGTGTTGTTTTATCTCCATATATTTGTGAATCTTCTAGTTCTCCATCTGTTATTGATTTCCAGCTTCACTCCATTATGATCAGAGAAAGTACTTTGTATAATTTCAATCTTTTTTAATTTATTGAGACCTGTTTTGTGACCCAACATGTGGTCTATCCTGGATAATGATCCATGAGCACTTGAGAAGAATGTATATCCTGCTGTTGGGGGGGTGCATTGTTCTATATATGTCTGTTAAGTCTTGTTCATTTATCAAATTATTCAAGTTCTCTGTTTCCTTGTTGATCCTCTGTCTAGATGTTGTATCTATTGATGTAAGTGGTATATTGAAGTCTCTATTATTGTAGAATTGTCATCTTCTCCCTTCAGTTCTGCCAATGTTTGCCTCATATATTTTGGGGCACCATGGTTAGATGCATAAAAATTTATGATTGTTATTTCTTGTTGGTGGATTTCCCCTTTTATTAATACATTACATCCTTCATTTAAAGTCTATTTTGTCTGATGTTAGTATAGCTATCCCAGTTTTTTTTTTTTTTGTAGTTGTTGTTACTATTGTGTGGAATATCTTTTTCCAACCTTTCACTTTTAGCCTATTTGTATCTTTGGGTCTAAGGTGAATCTCTTGTAGACAGCATATAGATGGGTCATATTTTTAAAAACTATTCTGCCAATCTGTGTTTTTTGATTGGGAAGTTTAATCCATTAACATCCAATGTTATTACTGTAAAGGCATTACTTTCTTCAACCATTTTATCCTTTGGCTTTCATATATCATCTCTTATTTTTGTCTCTCTTTTTACCCTTTTAGTTACCCTTACTAATAATCTTCCTTTCTACACTCTCCCTCAAACTTCTCTCTTCTTTTCTTTTCAGCCTGGAGAACTCCCTTTAGTATTTTTTGTAGGGCAGGTCTCTTGTTAACAAACTCTCTCAATTTCTATTTATTCGTGAATATCTTAAATTCTTCCTCATTTTTGAAGTAGATCTTTGCTGGTAAGGAATTCTTGGCTGGCACTTTTTCTCTTTCAGTATCTTAAGTATATCACACCACTGCCTTCTCACCTCCATGGTTTCTGATAAGAAGTCAACACTTAGTCTCATTGGTCATGCCTTGTACATGATGAATCACTTTTCTCTTGCTGCTTTCAGAATTCTCTCTTTATCTTCGGTATTTGACAGTCTGATTAGTATGTGTCTCAGAGTAGGTCTATTTGGATTTATTCCGTGTGGAGTATGTTGTGCTTCTTGGCTATGTATATTAATGTCTTTCATAAGTGTTGGGAAATTTTGGGCCAATATTTCCTCAAATATTCTTTCTACCCCTTTTCCCTTCTCTTCTCCTTCTGGGACACCCATGATGCCTATGCTTGTGTGCTTCTTGCTGTCACTCAATTCCCTGAGACTCTGCTCAATTTTATTCATTCTTTTCTCTCTCTGTTCTGTTCATTCAATTTTGGGTGCCCTTTCTTCTAGCTCATTGACCTTTCTTCTGCCTCTTCAATTCTGCTGCTGTATTCCCCTAGTGTATTTTTAATTTCATCTCTTGTGCCTTTCATTCCCATAAGTTCTGTTATTTTTCTTTGCATGCTTTCAAATTCCTCTTTATGCTCACCCAGCATGTTCTTAATATCCTTTATCTCTTCAGCCATATTTTTCTTCATCTCCTTAAATTAATTTAGGAGATTTGTTTGTACATCTTTGGTTGTTCCAAATTCTGTATTCTCTGACTTTTTAATTTGCTCCTTTGACAAGGCCATATGTTCCTGTTTCTTAGTATGGCTTGTTACTTTTTGCTGATGTCTGGGCATTTGATTACCTTGATGAGTTTATTCTGAAGGTTGGTTTCTCTCTCTTGTCTAAGATATTGTTGTTGATTGGCCTTGTGTTAAGTCTCTTCTTTAACATTGGTTTATTAAGATTTCCCAACTGAAACAGTGCCAGGGACTTAAGAAGGGGTGCAGACCAGTTCCAAAGGACCCTAGGGAGAGGGTCAGGAAAGACACCCAAAAGCCTCTAATTCAGCTCCCTATGGCTGCGCTTTCCTGGCCTGGCCAGAAGATGGTGCTCTTCAGCAACCTACTCTGGGCAGCCCTTAGAAGACAGAGTATTTTCAGTTCTCTTACTGTCTTGATGCATGTCTACACAATGGCGGCAGCACCTGGCTAGGTCAGGTTGAAACTGGGGGACCCAGCAGTTTAAATTCACCTGCCAAAAGCTGGATGGGTACTGGGCCATGTCCTTGCATGATCTTGGGAAGCGGAATCTCACAGCCATCCCAGTGCACAGCCATCAGTCAGGTGGGGACCAGACTGACCTGAAGCTGCCCCCAGAGTAGGGGATGGGTGCTAGGAGCCAAGGCTGAGCAGGTTAGTTACAGTCTCCACCAGAGTTTCTCCATCTCTTCCTCCCACACTTTCCTGGATGCTGCACAATACTCCCCTGTTCTCAGAACCCCAGAACAGTTGTTCTGGACAGTTTCTGCCTGTCTACTAGTTGTTTATTTGGGAGAGAAGTGAGCCCTGCAACTCACTAATCTGCCATGTTCCTGGAAGTCTCTATTCTTGAGTGAGCTTTGAGTTTATTATTAAAGGAACTTGTCCATTACTTCTAAGTTGTCAAATTTATTTGCATAATGTTGTTTGTTCTTAATATTCCCTTATACTTTTAACATACATAGAATAGGTAGTGATGCCATCTATCTCATTCCTCATATTAGTAATTTCTGAGTTTTATTTCACCTCAGTGTGGCTAAAGGTTTTCAATAATATTGATCTTGTCAAAGAAATGTCTTTTGGTTTTATTCATTTTCTCTATTTTTTATTTCTTTTCTATTTAACTGAGATGTGCTTTGTTATTTTCTTTATTCTGCTAACTTTGGGTTTAATTTGCTCTTTTTTTCTCTGCAATAGCATACTTCCATTTCTTTCCTCTTGTCTTTTTCTCTGTTTTTTTTCCCCTCCTGTCTTTTGGACTATTTTTGTCATACATATTACTTGCACATGTTATAAATTCCATACTACATTGCATTATTTTTGTCTGAACAGTGTCTTAAAGGAATTTAAGTAACAAGAATTTTAAAATACACTTACCCATGTAATTACCATTTCCAGTGCTCTTTATTCCTTTGTATAGATACATATTTCCAGCTTTTTAATTTCTATATAAGGACTTCCTTTAATGTCTTGAATTGTGGATCTGCTGGCGATAAATTTTTGGATGTCTGAAAACATTTTCCTTTGTCTTCATTTTTTAATGATGTTTTCACTAAGTAGAATACTATGATAATTTTTCCTTTCAGTACATTAAAGGTATGTCTGGCTTACATTGTTTCCAGTGAGAAATCTGCAGTCATCCTAATCTTTATTCCTCACTACATAATATATCCCGTTTTTGCTTTGGTCTCTACATAACGTCTCTTTTTTCCTCTGGCTACTTTTAAGATTTTCTCTTTATTGCTGGTTTTGAGTAATTTGATTGTGATATGCCTTTGTGTATTTGCTTTCATGTTTCCTGTGTTTGTGGTTGGTTGAGATTCTTTGACCAATGGGTTTGATAAAATCTGGAACTTTTTCAGCCAGTATTTTTTCAACTGTTTTTTGTGTTCCTTCCTCTCACCTCCTTTAGGGACTCCAGTGACATGTACATTAGGCCATTTATTTGAAGGTGTCCCATAACTCACTGATGCTGTCTATGTTTTTGTCTTTTTTTCTCTTTTTCATTTTGTATAATTTCTATTGCTATGTCTTCAAGTTCATTAATCTTTTCCTTTGTATTGTCAGGTTGCCATAATCCCATTCAGTATATTTCTTTTTAAAAACACTTTTTATTTTGAAATATTTTCAAACTTACAGGACAGTTACAAAAATAATACAAATCCCATGCAGAAAACTCCAACATATTCCTAGCCCCTAGATTCTCAGATCCACCAATATTAACATTTTGCCACATTTGCTGTATCATTCTTTCTATCTATCTATCCATCTATCTATTTATCAATCCATTTTCTGAACACCTCAATGTAAGTTGTATATATCTTACTCCTTGAACACTTAATACTGCCATGTAAATTTCCTAAGAACAAGAATATTCATGGGAGTGGGTGTAGCTCAGTGGTTGAGCATCTGCTTCACATGTATCAGGTCCCAGGTTCAATCTCCAGTACCTCCTTTAAAAATGTTAATTTATGTAACCACCTTAAGCACAGTTCTCAAGTTCAGGAAATTTAACACTGATCCACAAAGCTTACAGTCTAAATTCCAATTTTTCATATGTCCCAATAATGTCCTTTTGAAACTTTTCTATTCTCTTACTAGATCCTATCCAGGATCTTGTATTGTATTTAGTTGTCATTGTCTCTTTAGTTGCAAAACTTAGTTTTAAAATTGTGGGAACATATATTCAACATAAGCTTTCCCATCTCAACCACTCCCAAGCATACCATCCAGTGGGGTTAATCACATCAACAATGTTGTGGTACCCTCTCCACCTTCCATTACTGAATCTTTCCCATCTCCCTAAGCAGAAATCCCATATCCATAATACACTAACTCCCATTCCCACTGTCCCCTACCTCTGGTAACCTATGCTCTACTTCTGCCTCTATGAGTTTGCATATTCTCTGATATTTTCTTGGCAGTTACCATGGGACCTAAATCTATAAAAAAATCTCATTTGATTTGATACCAATCTGTAGCAGTTTGGTATTGTTTATGAATTCCAAAAATAGATATTGGATTATGTTTGCAAACTGGTCTGTTCCTCTGGGCATATTAAATTGGATTGGATTCAAAGGTTTCACTTTTACTTGGTTAAATAATGATTAAATCTTTGGGCCATGTCAGTAGGACGTTGAGTTCCCGCCCCCTTGGTGGGTGGGGACTCACAGAGAAAATGACATGACAAGGAGAAAGTTAGAGTTTTGATCCTGGAGCCCAGGAAGTTAGCACACAGAGTAGCAGATACGTGAGGAAAGAGAGAAGGCTCCATTAGACACAGCAAAGGCCCCGGGAAGAGAGATGAGCTGTTCTGCCTGATAGTTTACAGCTGGCCTTGTGGAGAGAGCAGAGCAGCTGAACCCAGAGAAAAATGAGCCCTGGGAGAGAGACAAGACTTATCCCAGCCTACAGCTGATACTGGAAGAAGCTGGGACCACAGAAGCTTGTGAGGAAGAGGAAGCCTTAACCCTTGCAGGCATAGGCAGACATCTTGCTCCAACATGTGGCAACAGACTTTGGTGAGGGAAGTAACTTACACTTTATGGACTGGTAACTGTAAGCTTTTACCCCCAAATAAACACCCTTTTATAAGACCCAACAGATTTCTGGTATTTTGCATCAGCACCTCTTTGGCTGACTAATACACAACCCAACTTCACTAGTAAGCAAAAACTATGTTCCTTTACTCCTCCATCCCCCCAACTTTATGTAGTTCTTGTCATAAATGGCATATTTATGCATTTTGAGTCCCAAACCACTGATATTTTATGCAAGAATTGAGACTTCCAGGAAGATGGCAAATCAGCGAGTCGCAGCTCTCCTTCAGGGCTTATCCATACAATGAGTCACAACATGTAATATTTAGTTATTTGTCTTTCACCCTTGTTACCACCTTTGTTTTCATTTTAGACTACAATTAAGTATATTAAAATGTTCTCCCTTGGTACTTTTGGTGATGTCATATGGTTGAAATGTTTATTCACTGGTTGATTCTGCAAGAAGGGTTTATGGGTATAGAAGTCCCTATATTCTTATAAGTCCCAAACTATTTTCTATAGTCTTGACACTTAAAAGTGAACTGGATAAAAATTCCTTGCTGAACTGGATAAAAATTCCTTGATTCACAATTTTCTTCATTGAATTTCAGACTAAACTAGTGTTCCTTCATAGTTTTGTTTTGTATGATGTTTTTAAGAAAGTTAATTCCAGTCTAATAATTTTGACATTGAAAGTTATTTAATCTTTTTGCCTGTAGGCCTAGAGGATATTTTCTTTATCTGTAAAATCAAATAGATTTATGATGTTATGTCTCTGAGTTCATTGTTACAAGTTACTTTTCCCAGGTATCTTGTGAGACCTTTATAGATTCAGGTCTTCTTTTCATTGTTTTATTTCTCAAATGTTTCTTTGGATTATTGTTTTAAATATTAATTTGTTGTTGTTGTTGTTGTTTCCATATTCAGGGACTCCATTGCCTGCCTGTCTTCCATTTCAAACACTTTTTCTCTGATACTTTTCACTTCCTTCTTTACTCTCATTCTCTTTATTTCCCTGCTTTTTTTTCAGTGTTACCTTTTAAGTTTTACATTTAGACTATTCTTTCTTAGGCACCTGTATTAGTCAGTCAAAGGGGTGCTGATGCAAAGTACCAGAAATGTGTTGGCTTTTATAAAGGGTATTTATTTGGGGTAAAAGCTTACAGTTAAAAGGCCCTAAAGGGTCCAACTCAAGGTTACTATAAGAGGTATTTTCTCACCCAAAGTCTGTTGCCACGTGTTGACACAAGATGGCAGGCAATATCTGCTAGGGTTCAGCCTTCCTCTTTCCTCTTAAGGCTCCATGGGCCCAGCTTCTTTCCATCTCAGCGTAGGCTGGTGTAGGGCTCAGCTGCTCTGTTCTTTTCAGCGGCAAACTATCAGGCAAATGGCTTGTCTCTCTTCCCTAGGCTGCAGGATCAAAGTCTTCTTCCGTGTATATGGAACTCCCTTTTCTCTGTATCTACTTCTGTTTCCTTGATTGAGTGTCCCTTTATATACCCCACCAAGGGGGCGGGGACTCAACCCTGCACATCCTTATGATGTGGTTGAATCAAAGGCCTAATTTTGATTTAATCAAGTAAACATTAAGCCTTTGAATTTAAATCAATCAAAGGTTCTCATGCCCAGAAAACAGACCAGTTTTACAAACATAATCTATATCTGTTTTGGAATTCATAAATAATATCAAACTGCTACAGCACCTTTAATACAGTGCTCATTTCTGAAATGATTTTCTTTTTCTTCCATTTCTTTCATGAGTTCAGTCAGGTCTCTTTTCATCTTTTCATTTCTTTCTGGCATTTTTTGCCCATCTTTAATTTTTGAGTTTCTGGTTCAAGGTTTGTTTTTGTTTTGTTTTATTTTTGTATTTCCAATGTTTATTTGAGATATTCAATTCACCTTTGAATATTGTGCTTCACTTTACTTTTACTTTAAGGATTTGTGTGTGTGTGTGTGTGTGTGTGTGTGTGTGTGTGTGGTGGTGGTGGATTGGGTGATTTTTAATAGCCGAGTTGCTTTGGTTCTGATTTTCCTTTTCCCTGTAGTTACTTTGTGTAGACTTAATCAGTCTTTTTTCTATTTATTTTATAAAATTGAGGTATGTACAAGATCAAAATCCAGTTCCTTTAGTGGATTTTTATTTTTTGTGCATGGTAAAAAGAGAGATTATGTGATTTCTGACTGAGATTTCTTTGTGTGTTAATCTTGCAGGATTATTTAAAATATTCCTTCTCTCTCTCTCTCTTTCTCTCTCATAGAGCAGTTTTTAGGTTTACAGAAAAATCATGCAGAAAGTAGGAAGTCCCCATATACTTCTCCCTCAGACACACAGTTTTCCCTGTGCCCTGTTTAATTCTTTATTCCTTTCTCTACACGTTTCCTTTCTTTTTTGCCTTCACCTCCACACCAAAAGCTGTCTTTTGGAGAATGCCACCTTGATTGCATGCCCTGTTAAGCCCCTGTCTGTAATCAGTGCTCTCAGCTACCAGGATATTTTCCCATGTTTTCATTCCTAAGGTGTACTTCCTCATTCTGGTCGTGATTTTAGAGCAGTTTTGGAAACACTTCCAGTTCCCCTCTCCTCTCTTCCATGAGCTTTTTCTCTGACTGCCCTTTCTCATCACAAAGACTTATCATAGGAGTATTTTGGTGGTTTTTCATTTTATACTTATAGGTAACTTCAACTTTAGGCATTCTCTGTTTCTAGTTATCTTAAGGACCTAGTTTTTGTGTAGTTTTATTTTTCTTGCTCTATAGTTTTGGAGGATATGTTTGGCAAAAACAGATTTAGGCAGTCACCATTATCCGCCATCAGCAGGTTTTTAAAAGTGAAGTAGAAGTGTTTAGAACAGAAAACATCAGAATTCATCACTCCCAATGAGATTAAGTATTGTTTCATTACTGAAACTTTTGTTTCAGTATTAAGCAAATTTTTACATGTAACTGTGGCATTTGTAAAATATATTAATATTTCTAAGTCACATTCAAAACAATTTAGGGAACTTTGTACTATATTACGTCCCAGGACCCTCCTAACTTGTACAGTCAATAGTTCTGAACCCTCAATCTTTACAGACTTTCTATTGCTTTGTTTCCCTCTTAAGAATCTTTATTATATTCATCCTAAAGAAGCACTGTTTTGTCAGTCAACTTTGATGGGTGCATTATGATATATCAGGCATTCATTAGATACAAAAGCCAAGTGGAAAAAAAACACCACCACTTTCTGACCTTCAAGGAACTTACTATTTGGCAAAAGAGAACTTGTAAAAAAGTTATACCTCAAGAATACTTGTAGAGCTACTGCTGTGTAGAAATAACCCTCACTCCCTACACACCTTTATGATATAATTTTCTTCACTATAGTTATTGAAAAGAAATTCATGACTTGGAGACCCTGTATTTTAGTAATTCAGTAGTTTCATTCTACTGTTTTTACCATTCTCAGCCCTACAATATGAAATAAGGATAATGCTTTCATAATAATAGCCTTCTCTTCATTTGGGGGAAGGCCAGTTTCCTTGGGCAATGCTACCAGCAATAAGAAAGGAGGTAGAAGAGTGCATCATTATACTTCATGCTGAAAATGAGGTAACTAAGATTTCATATGGACATCTAGATTTTGAAAGGCCAGGACAAAGGGCTGATTGGGTTGATTCGGTGCTAGAGGAATTGCTACAAGGGGCAGATGGGAGAAGACTGCATAAAGTAGATCTTTGATAAGTGTTTTCAAGTTTAATTAATATATTAAATAGGCTTGGTTTAAATCATTGGTTCTCAACCAGGGGTGATTTTGCCCCCCAGGAGACATTTGACCATTTCTGGAGACATTTTTGGTTTTTATATCTGGGAGGTGTGGGGGAGGTGCTACTGGCATCTGGTGGGTAGAAGCCAATTATGTCGCTAACAGCCCACAGTGCACTGGACAATTACCACAACAAAGGCCAACAAATTCAGCCCAACAGATCAAGATTGCTGAAGTTCAGAAATACTTGTTAAAATGATGGAAGCTAGTCAGGAAGAGGAACGAAATACATGTTTTCTAAGCTGAATTTCTGTAACATTTCTAGATTAGGTTTTCAAATATACTATATGATTCCTTGGGCTGTATTCTATTGACCAGGAAAAAAGGGCCAAGAATGCTATCTTTTTCTTTGATTCAAGTCTCCACCCTTTTAGTGAACTTAATACCCCACAAAGTTTGTTTTCTCAGAAGGGTAGATAAAAAAGTACCAACAGCTCTGGGCACTCATATTTCCCAGTGGCCAGACACTTCCCTTGGAGATGCTCCCTGGGATCAGAGACAGCCCCATGTTGTCTTCCCATGGGAAGAGCTGCCTATGCAGCTCAGTGCCAGCCCTAAGCAGTGCACATGAAAGCCTTATTTCTTAGCTCCTCAAACTGTCATTGATTTCTGGGAGGCTGGACTCTGTACTGTTTCTCTGAGTACACCACTAGACTTTGGTCATGTCAGGGGCCCTAGCTGCTGAATCCACCTCTGGATGCGACAATACAGGTTAGTTCCTTCAGACTCCTTCCTGCCCCTGGTGCTGCTGAGGTTTACGCATGACTCACTGGTTCACTGTACTCAGAATACTCTTTCAGGATGTGACAATGGACAGTAACATCAGAACTCTTCCCTCAACATACATTTTCTAAGAAATATAAATATCCAAGATATTTCACATGTCATCCCATAAGGGTAGGAGCACCTTTAACAATGAAGTCCAAAAAAGACCTCTAGGAATTTCCTAATTAACTACAGTTGAGATATAAACCAAATACTTGCTAGTGATTCTGGGTACTTTTAGCAAAAAAATACTCAAAATGTAAGGCAGAGAAACAATTTCACAGTTCCTTTATTTCCTTGTATCTGGCAGCTGTCTGGTAAGCATATGTTTATAGGGACAGATGATTTCAGTTTCATACAAAATTGCTGTTGTTACTTTATGTAGTCAGAACAGGAAAGAATGTCAAGGGCACGGACAAGAATCACTTACGAGAGAAGGCGGCTACTCTTTATCACACTCGTACCATACAGCATTCTTCACCTTCAACTTCGCCTGGAACCCTAAGATTGAAAACGCGATCTTTAAATGGGACATGTTCCCAGAGACCACCAGGCTGGTCAATGATCTGACCCAGAACAGATGAGCCTCAGTGGTCCAGAGGGTAGGGGGGTGGGAGGAGCGAGGAGCAGGGGGAAGTTACTGTTTTTATTTAACAAAGTATTTGCGTATACCAGCCCTTGTCTCTAGATACTATACATACATTAATTCCTGTAATGTCAGCAAAAAAAAGCCATACGAAGTATTCTGAATTTTACATATAAAGGGAATTGAGGTACAAAGAAGTTAAGTAAATTTGCTCAAGGGCACAGTATTAGTAAGGGTGATTCTTGAGTCGGTGCTTTTAACCACCAGGTCGTGGGTATAGAGAACCACTCAGGACAAGGAAAGTTAAGTCCAGCTCGGAGAACAGGACCACCCCACTTCTCCAGAGCCTGCCAGGCCCACGGGAGCAAGGTCCTCCGATCGCCTCAAGAGCAGCCATCGAGTCTGGGGGCCTCCTACAAGCCTAGAGCGTAACCGGAAGTGCTTCCGGGAGACCGGAAGCCCCAGGACGGACCTGGCAGGAGAGTTTGTGAGACCCTTCCTCTTGAGTGGTTTACCAGTTTAGGTGGTTTACCAGTCGAAGGATCCCGAGAGGACGGCTGGGTTTGCAGCCGCCTCCTCCTCTCGGGGTCGACCTCGAGACTCCAGGTAGGACCGGGTGGGATGCAGAGGAAGGGGCCGCAGAACCGGGTTCTCGGGCTGGGAAGCTTCCCTCCCCTTCCTTCTCCCTTGGCCTCTTCCCAGCTGCTTGTCAGCAGAATCGACCCGGTGAGGGGCCGAGCGGGATGCGTCGGGCCTTTTGGAGTTGAGGAAGCTGAGGCGAAGGACCTTGAGGATCCAGGCCCCTTCTATGGCCAGTTTTCTGTCGAGGAATAGCCTCTCAGAAGAGACTCGAATGTTACCTCAGCGAGGCCTGTCCTAACCACTCTATTTTAAGTTGCTACATACATCCCCCAGCGCCCTTACATTGTCTACTTTTTCTATAGTTCTCATCACCGTCTAACTATATAATTTATATATTTCTTTGTCTATTGTTTATTATCTGTCTCTTGTATTCCACCTCACCCCACCCTAACATCAATATAAAGTCCTCAAGCGTAGAGATTTGTGTGTGTTTTGTTTAACTCCTAATAAATATAGCATGCCTCAACATGCACTGAGGCCTGGCCCGTGCTGAGAACTGTGTTTTCTCCTATTTGTTCACTGCAGTACCGTAAGGGCCTAAAACAGACCTGGCACATAGCGGGAACTCTTTTTCTTGAATAACTGAATGAACTAATTAATGAGTGAGGCTCTTGCAAGAAACTTGTGACAAAAGAAGGAAACCGGTTTTCTGTGATTAGCTAAGCTGCATCAGTAAATGCTTCTGAGCAGGGTATTCAGCCCCGGAGATATAAAGGCTGCTAGGAGGCAGAGGCTTCTAGGGCATCAGGAAAGAAAGGATAGGTAAGTTTAAAATATATATTGATATCCAGTATTCAACTTCAGCCCCCTCAGTGAGTCTTAGCACTTCTAACCTGGCACTTAGGGCCACATCTCCCTTTCTCACAAAAGGACATTGTGAACTTACCAGTCCCATGTTTCTTGCTGAATTTGTCAAGGAAAGGCTGACAGATTTGGTGAGAAAAGAAGCCCTTTTTAGAATCAGTTTTTTATTTATCTAGTGAAAGCCAAAGTAGCCAAATGTGCCAGTTCCCTGTGTGTCACTTGTCCCACATGACTGCAACATGGCTGACAGATGATCATCTTGTTACGGAGTAGCTGATGTCAAACTGCAGCTAAGCAGTCTTATGGCTTGCAGCTATACCCTAAATGGGGAGAGACCGGAAGTCTCATACCTTATGAGTCTGGAAGGCGATGAGAAAGTTATTACAGTCTCCCTGTTAGATAGGGAGGCTAGTGGGAAATAGCCTGTGGCAGCTCCTCACAAAGCTTCCCATGCATTTATGATCTGGGATTATCACAGGGCTTAGATTAGCTGCAGTTGAAACCTGGCTTATGTGCATATATGGAGACATACAGGTTGCCATGCTCCCTTGAAAAAGGGGCCATGAAATGGACAAAATGAGGACAGACATTGAGTTAAAAAACAAAAAACAACCCTTAGGTTAGAAGAAAGTACAGAGTTTAGTTTTCATGTCTTCAGGAATAGACAATGTCTTGTTCATCTTTGATTCCTTAATGCCTAACACAGTCAGGTTTGCTTGAATGGATGATTGTGAACACATAACTTGCTTAGAAATAGGGAAGAAAGACTGTTAGTTTATATTAATAATATGAAAGAGCAAGTGTAATCAGCCAATTTTCAGATTCATTCTTTGAACAGGAACTCTGCTAGGTGCTGAGGATAAAATTGTGAGCTCGTCATTTATCCCTTGTCTCTGAGCTTCACACCAGCCCTTCTCTATCCTGATCTGTGAGAAGAGTAGAGAGGCTACAAACTTCATTTCCCAAACTTCTAATGCCAATGAGCAGAACTTGTGGGAGATCAAAAGGGGGGAGGATGGTTAAATGTTTTAATGCTTTAGTTAAAACCTAAAACTGTTATGTTCAAACAGTTTGGAAATCATACAATGCATTTTTTATCAGTTTAAGAATTCACTCAAACAAAAGAAATATCCATATGCTTTATCATCATAATGTAAATAATTTACATTAGGATTCCTTATAGATTTCTCTCCTCCTACATCCCTGAAAACTTTAAAGTACCAAGCCTTGGAAATTGGTATAAATTATTTTTGACTTGGTTAGATCTGCAAAGGATTTTGGATGATGACTCAATTTCTAAGAAACAAGACACATAGAACAATTGGGAATATTTCCCAATGGCTAAACCATTAGTTGTGAAAGGTGACCAGGAAGCCATGCCATACTGAATTCTAGAGTCGTAAATTAATGTAAATAGAAAGGGAATGCTGGTGCCAGAAATTAAGTTAGAAATGTGAGCAGATGCAAAAATGAAAGCACACTTCTATAATAAGAAGTGATACACTAATGAAAATGTTTGCAGGAAAGTAGTCATTCAGAACTACTTCTGTAGCAGCAACTCCATTTGAAATATACATCAAAAAATACTATTTGTATAAAGCTGACTAAAAACGAGTTTCCTCACTTGAATGCAGAAGAGTGAAATTTTGACTATCATGAGAAGAAAAAGGTCTACAAAGTAAAGTGTGTTTACAGAAGGAGTTAATGGTACCACACAGATGATTTAGTAATCAGTATAGAAGATGAAGACTGTCACATACTAATTTTGAAACTATAAGTAGTACTTGTTATAAATATTTGGTGTGAATCCAGTGACCTGGAGGAAGTATGAACTCAGCAGACATAAGCATTGATGCAGAGTATGCTACACAGTGGGAGAAGAGGGAAAAGATAGTGTCTATAGCTTTAAGGGCACTTGGTTAGGCCCAAGAGAACTAAAGGTGAGAATCAAGCTGCTGAGCATCACAGAATTTAGATCAGAATTTTTAACCATTTTATTCTGACTTGATAATTGATTTTCACACTGCCTGAATGGGAAAGTTTTCTCCCTATAAAGTAGCAAAATTAGTGTCAGGGACAGATTAACTAAAAAATGGAATTCCATGGATGGTGCACATTCACAACGACTTAATGATAAAGAAGCTGTTTAAGAAATTCTTCCTAGAACTCCTAGGCTGGCAAGGAAATATGGATTCTTTCTATCACAGAGGGTCCACCCCACTCAGCAAAAACTGCACTAGGCTGAACCAGAATCTAGAACCTCAGACATTAAGACACAAACACAAATAACCTTAGTTAGAAATTCCTCAAAAATCTAGACAGCATCATATTTTTAGAACTATGACAATAATCTTACTGGTAAATTTAATACATGTTTACTAGCACCTATGTGCAAGGCACAGGGAGGGGGTGGTATATAAGACCTCATGAATCTGACCAACTAGTGGAGGATTCATTATAGGCAAGACAAATGGTCACTGCAGAAGCCCCCCAACTCACAGCCATACCCCCAAGGGATGTAATAAAGTGCTGGCTGAGGGCAAGTAGTGGGTTTGAAAGCCCATATAAGTCCATCAGATTTAAGCAAACCATTTTAGGTCCTACCTCTTCCAGACAATACTCTCATTGCCCCTCATGAAAACAAGCTTCTTTTTCCAGTCACCTTCTAGAATCTAGAAGATAATTCATCTCAGCTAGATTATATTCCCTAATACCTGATGGTGTTTAGTGGTAAGTGAAGCCCCAGCCCACCATTTCTGTAGTTTAGGAGGAGCAATGGAGTGTCTTCGGTTAATGAGGAATAAGTAGCAACTTTGGCATGTACTACATGAGTCACTGGGTCAGAACTTTTTTCCCAACATGGCTTCTCTGATGTTGAACAAGGTATGAAGTTCGGGTGAAGCCTTTCCCACACGCATCACACTGATAGGGTTTCTCTCCAGTGTGAATCTTTTGATGTTCAATAAGGCCTGTATTCTGAGTGAAACTTCTCTCACACTCATTACATTTATAAGACATGGAAGACTCAACATTTCGCTCCTGGATTTCCATCCTACCCTGACTTTCCCAAATCTCTCCATGTTCAGGATTTTGAGCATTCTTATCTCCAGTATGGATCCTCTGATGTCTCAGGAGATGTGAACTCCGCCTAAAGGCTTTGCCACACATACTGCACTGGTACGGTTTCTCCCCAGTATGGAT
Organism: Cabassous unicinctus; assembly: GCA_029593785.1. Classification (NCBI taxonomy): domain Eukaryota; kingdom Metazoa; phylum Chordata; class Mammalia; order Cingulata; family Chlamyphoridae; genus Cabassous; species Cabassous unicinctus. Next base: position 1,512 of record JAQZBX010040573.1, on the reverse strand, counting down.
TCTGTGATGTTCAAGGAGGCTGCAGCTCTGGCTGAAGGTTTTCCCACAGTCATCACACTCGTAGGGTTTCTCCCCAGTGTGGGTTCTCTGGTGTTTGATAAGGTCCGAGCTGTGACTGAAAGCCTTGCTGCATTCTTCACACTCATATGGCTTCTCACCAGTGTGGACTCTCTGGTGAATGACGAGGGCAGAGCTCCCAATGAAGGCCTTGCCACACTCTTCACATTCATAAGGTTTCTCACCAGTATGGATTCTCCTGTGCTTACTCAGGCCTGAACTCTGAGCAAAACTCTTTCCACATTCATGGCAGTAGTGCCGCCTACTCCCTGTGGCATTTTTCTGCTTCCTTTGTAACCTGCCCTCCTGTTCACCAGCCTCTGCGTGTCTAGGAATCTGGACAGTGTCTTCACCCAATTGGCACGCTCTCTCTCCAGGCTCCTGTATTGGATATTCTTCAGCTGGAGGCAAGTGCCTGCTCTCAGTCTGTATCTCACCACCTGAAACAAGAAATACCCAGCAACTCTCATAATTGCTCTCATAATTGTTGTGGGAGAAAAGTTCTGTGATAAGTACCAGGGATATAAGACTTACAAAGGTCTATATATGTCAGATGTGAGGACTTGAGTGCAAGAATAAAGATGGACGGGGAAGAGAGAACAGCTTGGATGGAGGGAGACCTGAGAATGGGAGTGGATCCATCAGAAGAAGGGTACAAACTAGGGATGTACTGAGTAGAGGAGGGTGGTGAGGACCGAGGACTGGGCAGTGATACATGTGGAGGCTTTAAGTTCTAAGACCAGGAAGACAGGGCTTTATTTGTAGGATTAGATAGTGAAAGGGCTGAGCAGAAGGCAAGAGGAAACAGGGCAAGTAAAAGGGTTTCTGATGCATTCTGCAAGAAACAGGAAAAGTAGGGACTCAGAAGTCAGTTATTGACTAATAAAAAGGGAAGTTACCTCTGACATTGCCCAAGCATAAAAAAACTATCTGATGAGCTCTGTGAACTCAGACAAGTCACATCATCTTCTGTGTCTCTGCACCCTCATCTCTAAGGCCAGGGCCTGCAGTCAGACTCTGAGGTCACTTCTGGCTCTCACACTTTATGTTCCCATGGCCCACTTCCAGAAGAGACCCCACAGCTTTTTCATCTATGAGACCCTGGGAATGGGAAGGGAAGGGAGTCAACATTTACTAACCATTTACTGTGAGCCAGGCCTGTTCCAGGGGCTGTATCTACTTCATTCCACTTAACCTATCTAGAGCATTGGCAGGGCAGAGAAGAAAGCCAGTCAGAAGAATTAAAGGAACTAGCCGCTTAACTAGTGGTGGTAATGGGTTCTAAAATGACAGTTCTGAATCCAAACATAATGGGGCTCAACAGCTTCTAACAGCCCAGGAGGTTCTAATATGCAAAGGCAGCCAAGAAGCCTTGAGAAATTAGTGCCCATCAGCCTTACCCAGGGAGATCAGTCTGCCACAGTTCTCCTGCCTGTCCTGTCTGTAGAGGTTCGC
>JAQZBX010040572.1:0-22629 GCA_029593785.1 Cabassous unicinctus | reverse complement strand
GTGGAGAGTGGGGAAGGGGCCTGAGGCATCTCCTCATTACCTTATCTTGCCTCAACCAGTCCCAACTCAAGCCTTAGGGAAATAAAGCTTTGGAAAAGTGAGTGATCTTGGGGGATAACAGAGAGGAAGAGGTTCCTGAGGGGCACTCAAGCCGCTTACATATAAGTTAGGACAGCTTTCCTTCCAGGTCACTAAAGGACTTCTAACAGCCCAAAGACTTGACCCAAAAATAAAGACCATATCTGATGTGCTGTATCATATTTACATGTATTCTGTATATTTCCTCAAGTAAAAATCCCAGGACCATCTTTGATTCCTGCCTTCTTACTTTTACGCCCCTCCACCACTCCCATCTAATCTATTAACTCTACCACCTAGGCCAAATCCAACCACTTCTCTCCATTCCCATAGTCAAACCACATCCTTTCTTGCCTGGATTACCATAACAGGTTCTTAAATGGATGCCTAATTCTACTCTTGTTGTACATATTAGCCAAGCTATCAAAGTGAGCAAGTGAGCAAAGATAGGAGCACAGGGAGGGGTCAAGAGCACAGACTTAGTTTGGGTCCCCAGCCTGCCACTTACCAGCAGGTAGCCAGAGGCAAGTCATTTAACCTCTCTGTGCCTCAGTTTCCTTATCTGTAAGATGGGGGCAATTACAGTACCTGTTTCATGGGGGTTGTGAGGATGAAATGAGTTAACTCCTATAAAACACTTAAAACAGGACCCAGAATGCCTGAAGTAGTCAATAGAAAAGCTCCCTCTTTCTCTCAGCCCTCCAATTAACTCCCCATCATACTGAGAATAAAATCTAAACTCCTTACCCTGACCTCATATTCGTCACTCCTCCCTGCTCTTACCACTCTCTTTTTCTGCCCTTGGAACAAAGCCCGGATTCCACACGGGCCCTGCCTTGCTGTTCACTTGGCCTGCGACACCCTTCCCCCAGGTCTTCCCATGGCTGGCTCCTTCTAGTGGTTCATCTCGACAGTCTTTTCCTATCTCAGTCACCCTTTTATGATCATCAGAACATCTGTGTTCGTTCAGTTGTCTACTGACCATCTCCCTCTTAGCAGGCAGGCCTGCTCCTCAAGTGTAGGGACCCTGTCTGTTTTGCTCAATGCTGTATCTCCATCCTAGACAGAGCCTGGTTTCAGTAAGTGCACAAAGAACATCTGTAGCTGATGAATTTTTTCTCCCTATGAATGGATGGATGAATGAACAGATATAGCCATGTGATATATATCGCAGTGGACACTGGGATGCCCAAACCAGATGCCTCTTCAATGAAGAACTCAATGCTCCAGTTGCTTTAAGCAGACACCCTTCCATCATCCCTTCAGATGTTGCCCGACCTGCAGAGAATCACTTTGCTCAAGGGCAAGTTCGTTCCTGGGTCAGCCATCACCCTATAATAACTGATCTACATGGGGGTAGAAAGGCCTGGCTATCTCAACCCAACTCAGGACAACTCTTATGGTCCATTCTAGCTCGAGCTCCCTGAGGGGAAGGATGAGGCTCCCACTGGGCCTGCACTGCATCTCAATTTCTTCCTTTACCCCCTGCTGCTTCCTTCCCCTCTTCCACAGGTGTTGATTCCAAGGACACTCCCTAATAAAGATCCAGCACACTCAACTATCTCGAGCCTGCTTCCCAGGAAATGCAACGTGCATCATAAATTACCTCCATTAAGATGAACACTGTCCCCCAACCTACCTCGACATGCAGGTGGGCAGGCTGGTGAGGTCTGCACACCCAACAGCTTTCTGTCCTGTACTACTGTCCCCTCTTCTACCTGGACTGACAGCTTTTATAAACTTGATGTGCTAGCATGGAACCTGGATATATATATCTCAGACTACGTTTTCCTGAGATCATCTAAATCCACATACACACATATTCAAATCAATAAGTGTTATTCTAGCTGTATTTTATCTATGTATTTTTTTATGAACCATGAGAAGTGGGCTGTGGACCACCTACGAGGCTGTTTCCATCTCCTATCTGCTTTCCTATTCCTTGTCACTCATTCTTGCTTTCCTGCATTCTTTTCTGGCATCCATTCAGAGAGGGTTCTAAAAAATGCTCAGAAGCCTTTAAAGTGGTCATCTGAACCCAACACTCTTTAAAGCTGTGTGTTTCTAGTAATTATGGTAGGATCCTCAGAAATATCTTTTGTGCAATGTGCTAAGGATGAGCTTTAGTTTCTGTCCTACAGCTCTAAGGACGTACTAATATTCCAATGCTTTATTCGTGCCATTCTAGAGCTGTCTGGATGTGCTCTGCTTCCCCTTGTGCAATCCTGTACAGTACAGATTTGCTCCTACAGCACAGATGAGCACAGGCTTCTTGACCAATCAGGGGTTCTCTCTAGCTGGCAATGAGGGCTATAATGTCAAGGTCAAGGACTGTGATTTTAAAAATTTAAAAGCCCATACCCTGGTAGCAGTATTCAGGACATGCTTTCTGGGGTGGACCAGCTATACAAACACGGGTCTCCCAAAGCCTAGGGGTTTGGCCCAGGCCCTGTAGGGATGGTGCACTGTGCTCAGACCCTCTCTGGGTAATGGCAGCCACTTAAGCGACAGCTGCCTGGTGTCAGGCATGTAGATTGGGCCCATCGGAGCAGGGACTGAGAATTTAGCCTCCCTGTCACCACGCATTAAGCAAATGATCAAACAAGCTAGAGCATATCATCGGCAATCCCATGTATGAAATTCAGCCTGAATATGTGGCTCAGCACACCAGAACCAAATAGCGTTCTTATGAACAACAGGTTTTATGCCACAGAAGCCAGAATTGGAAACAAAAAAACAGGCAAATCTTACCTCTTCTCAACTTTTCCTGACAACCCTTCCCACAAAATAATCGATTGCTCCCTCTTCTGTCTTCCCACAGCACTTTAAAAGTCTCTCAAATATAATAATTGTTGCATGGGTATTATAATTGAATTTTTAGAGATTTTGTTCCTCCCAAAATTTGAATTCCATAAAGTCCATCCTCCCCATCTTGATCAGCAAAATAGTGCATTCCGAATATAGCACCTGGCTCAATGCTGGTACCAGAGAAAGATTTGTAGAGAAGATGTTGATGTTCTTGGTTTTGCTGGAAAATAGTATTTTAAATGCCCTCTGTCATTCTCAAGGCAATGCCACTTGCTAGAGAGAAAGCACAGAAGAGAGACCTGGAAAAACAGATGCCTTCCCACACCCAGGGAAAGCAGTGGTAGAATAACAACTACCCCGGCCCGTGGATATAACTGCTGTGGAACATGAAATCAAAGTTTTTCATCATGTCTTAGCCATCAGAAGGCCCACAACACTTAAAACAAAGAAATCCAGAAGGCCTATTAATCTTAGACAAAGGCCATCTTTGAAAATAATATAGCTTCGATCTGAACACACACCTGAACTTGCCATTTGTTAAAACAGACTTCACTTTTGGTTCTCCATCAGTTAGTTTTTTAAAACCACCATATCTCATTTCCATGATATCTATCTACATTTGGGGATTAAATAAAAGAAAACCTAAAGAGAACTTTTAAATGTTTTTGAGTTATCAAATAAAAATGTCTGAGATTCATTAAAGACTATCAGTAGGAACAGAATTAACAATAGAATTATCTACAATTACCCAATAAACACACAGTGTTTTCTTTTTTAAAATATTACAGTGATGTTTGAAATCAAGGCTACAGCTATTTAATACCTGTACTAACAAGAAAAAGGAAATCAAGAACAAGCTTTTCAATTTTATCACTAATGATGACACTAACATCAAGTAAGGTAGAAAGGAAAGGGTTCATTAATCAGTCATTCTTTATGGCTCCTGCTTGAATTTTTTTTCTTTTTTAAATAGATTAACAACATTTTAAAAACCTGAATATCAGAAAAATAAAAATCAAGGCAACCAAGACCTTTTCATCTATTATATCAAAGTTCAATAAATAGAAACTATAATACTTACATTGCTAGTAGAAGGGTAAGTTGGTTTGGCCTTTCTGAATATGTATCCAAGTGTAAAAATGTGAATAATAATCAGAGATAGAAACAAAAATTAGCTATAAGGATAACCACCATAGCACTTTTATTTATACTAGTAAAAAGAAAAGTAAAAATCAAATAAGCAACAATAAAGGACCAATCAAATACATTTTGGTCCAACCAAACAATGGGATGACTGGAAGGAACAAAAAACTTAAAACAGAAGCTCAGTCAACCAAGAAAGAATATGCAATGTATGTAAGTCCCAAATATTCATACAACAGATAGATGCTGAGGAAAGTTGATCTGTAAAAGAACAAGGCAAAAAGATACAATATCACTAAGGCAAACAAACAAATCAATAGTTTGCATTTCAGATCTACTGCAATGGGCCCTAACCACACCCTTATAAAATTAAGGACACTGTGTTCTTCCATTTTAAAAGGCACTCAAGAAAAACTGCAATAGGCCAAAAATAAAATTAAATGATCACAAGAGGAAATAATATATAGGAAGGTCAGATAATCTAACACATACCTTCAAGCATGTAAAACATTACTGAAAACAACCACTTGGTAGTCCAACAGCTTTGAAGAATACAAAAGAGGAAATCGGTTCAAAGCACAGTAAGTAAGACCTGATGACACAGAAGTAGAATATTCTTACCAAAATCTTATAGAGTCCTGGAGTAAATTAAAAGGACAACAAGAGTCTCTCCCTCTCTCCTCGTTGATTATTAACATCAGGATGAACGACTTCCTTTCTTGGACTGGAAGAAGCAATAGCCTGAATCCACTCATCTCTTAAAGTCCTTTCCAGAGCTATAATAAATATTATCTTACATCTTAATAGATGCAGATATATCCTATAATGAACATTTATACCCAAGTGCACAATGCACACAAGCACACACAGAACTTCACACTTTGTAAATCTCTAGGGAAAATACAAAACATATTTACATTTGTAAATAACATTACTAACAGTCATTTTATGCACTAACAAAATCGGTGGCACGAATACCTTCTCACTGTTGTGAAATCCAATATGTGGAATCAAGCACTAAATTTTTTGAAGTTGAAAAAAATGGAGGATAAAGTGAATTATAACGAGAAGGGCAAAAAACTTAAAATTTACAAACTGAAAACCACTTGAATTTATAAATACATCCCAAAGCAGGCTGTTTGCAAAGGCAGAGGTCACAACAAATTAAAACACCACTGGCAAGTATAAGCAGGATTAAAAGGAAAGAAAAGACAAGCACAAACTGATAAAGGGGATAGAAATATAGATAAGGAAGAGTTGTTGGCTGTTTTTTTCCCTAATGAAGTTACTAAAATTTTTGCCATTAAATTTTAAAATCTTGATAAGCTACCACAATTGACTCAAGAAGTGGAAAATATGAAAATGATTTCCAATAAATAGACCCTGGTAGTTTTATAAATGAATTCAAGGGATTTCATAAAACTTTTCCAGATTAAAAAGTTAGAAAACAGTTGAAAATTCTTTTAAAAAACTAAAGCAGTTCCAATACAAAATCTAGTTATCGTGAGGACAGAAAGGAGAAACTAAGAATCAAAACTATGTATGGATAAATAGCAAAAAGTACTGAGATTCTAAATAAAATACTAGCATATTAAATCACGCCAAACAGATTTTACACCAGAAAACTTGATTAGAAGTATTATGAGAAAATATATAAAGCTCAGCCATAGATCAAAGGAAAAATATCACATATCACAAAAACAAAGCATGATGAAAGGGTATTCAATAAAATTCAGTACTCAAACTAGAAAGATCCTTCCACAACATGATTTTTTTTAAAAAAAAGACAATATTAAGCTAATAGCTAAGATGCTTATCATCACTATTAATCACTATTATCCAGGAAGTTGAAGTCAGTTCAATGTGATATAAAACAGAAATTAGGTTCAAAACAATTGGAAGGTAAATAAAAATATTATTGGCAGATGATATTAGCGTCCAATCTAGAAAGCTGCAACAGAAAAATGATTAGAACAAATAAGACATTTAGTAGAGTCATAAAATTAAAAATAAATGTCCAGAATTCAATAGCTTTTCTATTTACAAGAGGTTACCAGTTCATAAAAATAGGTAATATTTCTGAACACTTACTAACTGCCAGAAACAGTGCTAAGCCCTTAACAGATGACTCATTTAGCTCCCACAACAACTATGAAGTCAATACCATTATCATCCACATTTTATGTGTAATAGAACCAAAGTGTAGAAGGATTAAGCACCTGGTAGCAAATGACAGGTAGTAGAACCAGGCGTTTTGAATCCAAAATCTTCATGATAATTCACTCTGCTGCACTGTCTTTCAATGAAACTAAAAGGCCACACATTTAGCTGAAGCAAAAATGCTAATAACCACAGTAAGAAATACATGTGACACCATCTAAGATTCACATTGAAAAATAAAATACTTTACTGACAATCACAAAAGAAACCCTGAATCAAGTTATAACATATTTTGCAATAGGAAAATTGTACTTTATAAAAATGTCAGTTCAGCCCCAAGATAATAAATAGATCTAATGCAATTCCAATCGCCATCTAAGAAGATAACATGATTTTTGTTAATATTGTTTTGCTTGTGGGAAGGCGGACGGAGTTTAATAATGTGATTCTTAAGTTCCTCAGAAAAATTTTTTAAAAAGTGATTAGCCAGCCAAGAAATTTTAATCATGGCTATTAAAATGTTCTTTATGATGCTAGTTATTCTAATCTGCAGACTTGGGTCTACACTGTTCCTCTCCCAAAGATCAGTTTCCTAACAAAATTTTGTTTTTGTTTTTGTTTTAGGAGGTACCGGGAAATGAACCCAGGACCTCATACACGCAATGCAGGCGCTCAACCACTGAACTACACCCGCACCACAACTCCCTAGTTTTAAGGAAGATAAAGAAGGTACAAAAGATCCAACAAAACCCAATAACAATGTATAGGTGAAGATTTAAAAATAAAATATGCCAAAATTAAAATAGCTCATATGCTAAAGTAAGGAAATTATATTTGACATCTTCGCTTTGGTCTTCATCATTTTATTATTAAAAGTTTTTTAAAAGTAAAAAAAAAAAAATGGGAGGGAGTACATTTTAAAAAGTTTTCAGGATAGCAGATTTAAAAAGAAAACTTATTTTTAAATTATGTAAAAAAATGGAAACTTATTAAAAAGATTACTTATAGTCAGGATGTTTAATCTGGAAAAGAAAGACTGCGGAATAATTCAACAGCTGAATTAAAATATGAAGGAATGCCAAAACACATTCTTTATTACCTGTCATCTCTTCATACAGCCACACCCAGCCATCCTTCAAGTCTCACTTGGGGGCCACCTCCCAGATTAGGCTTTCCCACAATCCAAGCACCCTCCAGAGCTAACTCTTCAGCGTCTGTTCTCTACCAGTTAGCACCAAATCCCAAGGCATTCTGTTCTCTCACAGTGTGTAAACAGGCCTCTGGCACTAAACAAGTCCTAACCTTCTCTGCTTCCCAGCGGCGCCCGGCAGCTTTCAGTTTCAGAACACAAAGCCAGGCACCCAGGGATACCTGTCCATTAAAAGACGGCAAGTCAGCTTCATGGGGACTTGGCAAGTTTAAGATTTCAAAAGAAAGAGGAAACAGCCATATCAAAAAGGTGATGATTTTCTGTCTTGGCTCCAGCTTTATTTATTTTTTTTAAGGAGGTACCGGGGATTGAACCCACGTACGTGGGAAGCAGGCACTCAACCACTGAGCTACGCCAGCTCCCCTCCAGCTTTTTAAAAAATATTATGTTTCTAAATAAAGTAAAGGGATACTCTAGAGATAGAACTAAAGGAAGGTCACAGAGCGGAGCAACTCTTAAGACTTGATAAATCAAATAAACAATGAGGCCAGCAAAAGAAAGCAGAGAGCACATTACAGACCCTCTTCCCTTTTGTTTTTCCATAAGGAGCTCGTCTTAATAAACAATGAGCCCATTGAAAGAGGGCTTAAAAAAATCCTAGGAAGCGTCTATCTCCTCATCCAAGAGAGCTGCTCACCCTTTTCTCCTGTTCTTGGGCCCCGGCCTCCTCAGACATATTCTGCCTTCATTTGGAGGAAAGTACCTTTGATCAGTAGTTCGAAGAAGAAAAAAAAACCCTGGCTCAAATTACTCAGGAATTCTACTGGTAGCAAAGGTATTAAGATGAGAGAAAATTAAAGGCCTCCATACAAAATGAACTTGCTCTCTGGTGGGACTTTTCTTCTGGGCAGAACAAACAGCATAGTTTGTGAGTGTGTGTGAAACTTTTATGTAGCATTATCTGAATATCCACATCAGCCAAAGGCCAGGTTTCTACATGTAGAAATGTGTTTGGATGACAGAATAGACACTCTCACCCCCTTTGAATTTATTATCTGTCTGGTTTTCATGACAGAGCTAAATTAAATGGGCAGGCAGCACAGACACCATCCCGTCTTATTTTTGTTTTCTTAAACTTTTGATTTTATTCGGAAATATTTCAAATACACAGAAAAGTACAAAGAGGATAGGATGGTTACTCATGTTACCTACAAGCCAGATTTAAGAATTTCTAACATGTTCCCAGATTTGCTGCTTAAGCAACCTGCCCCCTGCCAAACTTATTTCTTTCCCTTCCTTGTAAAGAAACACAGAAATGGCAAATAAATGATCACTGATGTTACCTGTGGCTATTTTTTTTTTTCTCTCATGACAACAGTATTGTTTTCTGTGTTTTAAAAATGGAGAAAGGGCAGACTCTTGCCCTATTCTCAACCAGAATCGATTCTATACAGCAAAACTACTTCCAGAAAATTCTTCCCTCTCACAGCCATTCTGTTTGGGCCAACGTTGATAACCCTCTTCATAGGTGCATTCTTGCCCATACAGCATCAAAATGATGGTAACAAACTTGGGAAAGAAGTAATAAAAAAGACACAGATATATAAATTTTTACAATAACAAAGGATGGGCTCAAACTTTGAGGTTTGCATTTTAGAAAGATGGACCATATCCTCATTTTGCCCAACTCCTGGGCTGAATGTGCTCTTGTCCCATGGGGTTCAGGCCTATGTTCGTTCCTTCGTGCTCGGCTTCTGTGACCTCCTCCATTCCCAGTGACCATCAGGGTATCCAATCCAGGCCTCTTTTCTATGTTTCCAAGCTTTATATCCAGTCACTTGCTCAGAGTCTCCACTTGGATGCCCTGACACTTAACTGAAATCTTGAGAACATCATCCTCTCCAGGTATGTTCCTACTCCTCTCTCAGTGAATGGCACCTTCAACTACCCAAGGAGCTCAAGCCAGAAAACTGGGTGTCATCCTTCACTCTCCCTCCTTCTTCCCCAAAGGGCTATCAAGCCCTGGAAAATCAACTTAATATTCCACTTCTCTCATCCCCACTGCCACCAGTCTAGCTCAAGCCTCCTCCAATTTGCCTTTCTCGCCCTGCTTCTAGTCTGTGCCCTTCTAAACTTGTATAATATCACGCTCGGGCAACATTTCTAACACCCAATTATAATCCTATCTCCAATGCTTGAACACTTTCCCATCTGCCATTAAGATAAAATTAAATCTCTTTAACAAGGCTCTTTGAATCTTCGTAACGCACATCCTGCTTGTTTACCTGGTCTCATCAATATGTACCACCTCTCGCTCCATTCTCTAGCCCCATTAAAGTTATTTTAGTTGCTTGAATACATAAGGGTGCCTTTCCTCTCTGTCTGTTTCCTCTGTCTGAAACGAAACTTCTCTCTCTACCTGCTTCCTTGCCCCTGTTTATACCTTGCTCTTTCCAATTCTTCTATTTCATAAATTTCACTTCTTACAGGAAGTCTTCCCTGATGTCCAGCTATAGTCCCCTGCTATGCACTCCCATATTCCCCTAGGGTTCTCCTCTCATAGCAATTATCAAAAGTTATTGGCATAGTTTATGTAACGCTCAGTCTTCATGGTCAGACTATATACTCCCTGGGGACAGGAATGATTTTGGTTTAATTTACTCCCTCTGTACTTAGCACAGAGTTTGGCATGTAGGACATACTTGAAAAATATTTACTAAAGAAATAAACTGATGGATGGCTGGGTGGATGGAGTAGTAGGCATTCAATAAATCTGGTTTGCTATGTCCTACCTCCAGAACAGATGGGCCAATTGAACATAGTATGTCAGTTTCTATGTATCTTGGCTCTAACTAGAATGGTATCATTAAATTTACTTTCTTCTTTGATCATTTTTCATACATGACTTTGTTGCCAGGTTACCAAGGTAGAGTGTCTCTAGTAAGTTAAGTTAAACAAAAATTAATGGTCCGAAAACAAAAATGGCCTCAGTCTCACTAATATCAAACAGTATGTAAAATAAATACGGTAGATCCCAAAGATGCTTCAAGAAACAATGTTGGCCCCATTCAGTTGATTATGATTAAAAACATTTGCATGATCCTAAAAAGTAAAAATGAGTGAAAAAAAAAAATTTAGAGGAACTTAGACCTAAATGTAGATATACTGCGCAAAATCTCTCCGAACAGGGTAAAAGAAATATAGTTGGGTTATTGAAGCCAGAAAATGTCAGTCAGCTCTTTCAATACTAGCTATAAATCCTTAGGAGTGTTACAAAAGTATCAGAAAATGTGGATGTTTGGTATACAAGAGGCTAAATATTTTATCTTCCTGGGAAGAAATCCTGATTAACATTTCATTGCAGAAGATGTACCTCCTAAGAAAGACCTTTTAAAAATCTACATTTAAATGGAACAATAAAAAAATATATATTACACAAAAGCATTTTCCAGCATTCACTTTTTAAAAGGTTTGATTTCTTTGGATTTTAAAGAGGTTATACACTGCACTTATCATTCCAAGATTAATACTATAGTTTCATCTTAGCTCTGACTTAAGAACCTGATGAACAAGATTGTTTCCGACACAAAGATTCCAATTTTTCTCTAAAATCTCTTTTAGTAAATTTGATAACAGATCATCTTCTATGTGGCTTCCTGTCTCATCTGAGATGCTGGAGAGTACTGGAGCTTTCCAATTAAGAAGAAAATAAAGGAAGGAAAGGAAAGGAAGGGAGAGGAGAAAAAGAGGAAAAAAGAAAAGAAAAAGGGAAAAAAAAGTCTATTTTAATAGTGGATGGCAGCATATTTATTCACGGAACAAAACAGGAAAGAAGTCAGAGAGCCACAGAGAAAGGAACAGAGAATTGACAATCATGCATGTACTTCATGTGCATCATTTCATTACCTACTTACAATAACCCTTCAAAAAGTATTACCATCCCATTTTACAAATAACAAAACTGAGGCCTAGAAAATGCCTTGCCTCAGGTCTCACTGGTCTCGGCCAGATCTTTCCTAGGGTCTCCCCGCCAAAATTGGGTCTTCACAACCTATCAACAAATCCAATGTCTGCACAACTGAATGGGTCATTACGTAACAATCGCTCCATTTTTAGGCCTCGTCTAATGCACCAATATCAATCAATAGGTCTCACCCCACAGATACCAAAGGAAGATTAAGCCAAGTAAGGAACTCATCTCACCTAACGTATAGAGCCCTAAAACCGATTCTAGAGAATCCAGAGAATTTAAACTGGAAGCCCAATATCTTATTCTAATCCAATGACTGAGAAAAATCAAAATGAAAGTGAAGTTTCATTATATGTGATAGCTATATTCAATTAAGCTGCCAAATATACTGAACTAGCAAACAATGAACCATTGCTTAGGGGAAATACAGTGTGAGGTTCCTGAGAGCCTCTGGTCATAACATTTTTGTCAACCCATCAGTACATAACTTTTTTATATGTGTTTCTGTTTAAAGTCTCCTTATTTTAGATATATCACTGATTCATTAATATTGAACTCACAGCCAAAGGCATTATAACTCATACATGAACAAAGCTTATCTAACACATATTTTCTCCGTAAGGCACATCACAGCCTTCTTGCACTTAGAAACACTAGACAGCACTTTAGCACTACACCTGGGAGCCATTTTAAACAGCAAAATCACCAAGAAAAAAGCATAAAAACACAAAAAATGTGGCACTAACTACATTGCAAAAAGGACACCTGTTTACAGTATGAGAGCTGAAACAAGAAGGCAGAGTATCGCCTTGTTCGACCTCAAATAGGAACATGCACATTGGGTGACTCAAGCTTTTTCTCCTCACTGCACATGTTCACCCATGACCAAGAAAATGCTGAGAGTATTGCTTTCAGAGTTACAAACAAATTTTAGCAAGTAGGTGAATTTGCAAATACACAGTGTGCAAATAATGAGGACTGACTATACTTGCTCACTAGAAAACAGAGGTATTTAACCACTAGACAACAATAAAGGGATATGTTTGGATGACTACTGAGGTAATCTTGATTTTATATCTTTGAAGCAAAAATAAATGTCCTGCTACTAGAATAGGAAGCACCTATTTGGTACCCAGGAAAGGATTCAGATCAAGTTCTAGAATTTACCACTTTGCTCCGTTCTCCCTGGCAAGAGTAACAGTTCACAATTTATAGGCCTTAAAGCGACCTCAGGCCATGCGAGTATGCCCTTGTCCCTGTATTCTGGACTAAAAAATATATATCTGAATGGTTGTCACAGAAACCTGTGAGAATCCCCTGAAGACTCACTCCCTTATCTATGGAAGGCTCTTGCTCCACATAAACTTCATGAAGCATACATTTACATTTTCAAAGAAACTAGTCAAAGCTGGTAAAGATAAACTGGCAGTAGGGAGCACAGAAGAGTGATTTTGGTAAGTATAAGTGTAGCTGCCCAAGAATAATAGGGCACAAATATCTACTCCACAAATTAAATCAAACCCCATTGTAACCTGAAGATAATCCATAGCGTTTAATCCCCCAAAGGGGCTGGAAAGTCTCTTAAACCTCTCCAGGTGTGGTTTACGGTCATTTTCAGACGAACTCATTCATTCAACAAGTATTTATTGAGTCCTCCCGATGCACCAGCCCCCCGTTGCAAGCACTGAGGGACAGTGTGAAAGAGACAGGAGAGGCTCATGGTTCCTGTATGCTGGTGCAGAGGCAGAAAGTAAACAAGTAAATACATTTTAAAAAATACAATAACTTCATAGAGCAAAATCAGTTCTTTAAAGGAAAATACAATAGGAAGGGTGGGCTGGGGCAGGGGGTGGGGACTTTGTAGTTAGCGCAGGCAGGGAGCCGAGGCTGGAATGCTGACGAGGAGCCAGGCGTGCAAAAAATCAGCAACAATGCTCATTCTCCTACAATTTTCCAACCTCTGTGTGGATCCGGAAGGCCAAGGAGCTGCTCTGTGAGCTCAGTTGTGAAGCCATCCCTGAGGATGCTGAACTCAGGGGATGTGGGAGGACCACATTTCTGCACTGGCAGGTCAGGACAAGTTTTGATTTGTTCTCCAATGATTCTCTACCTCATTTCATGGTGGTTTGGCAAGACTTGGAATCAAGGCCTTCTAGGCAAATGGCTGTGGTCTCTTTAAAGATATCAAGATTGTAGAACTTCCCTACAGAGATTGATTTAACACCTAAGATCCTTAAAATTATCAGTCAGTTCCCTTGTCTCCTTGGGAGATGTGCACACATACAAACACACACACACATGCAAAATCGTATGGAACACAATCAGTGTTGTTAAAAATTGCACAGTTTAAAATTCTCAAATGACTTTCAGAACATTCTTCTTCTTTTTTTTTTTTTTTATTCCAGAAAGATCAGGGGCAACCTCACTGCCAACCAGAATGACAAAGCATTTTCTTTCCTAAATTTACTATGATGATAGCAAATGGCATCCATAAAGCAGTCAATAATCAGAAACAAAAGAGGAATACATGGCACATTTCAAGAACAGAACTTTAAAATCACAGTTAGACATGCAAGAGGCGGCAACGTTTTGAAAACGTACAAAGTTTGAGCCACATGTTAGATGTGGTTTGAGTTCCTCACCACAAAATTGGGTTACTAACATTTCTAAAATTTCTGAAAATGATTTTCAGGCCCCTAGCCTGCTTGGGAACAGATGAAAAATTTCCATTGTTGATACGCAGACATTAGTATGCAAGGTGAAAAACAAGCAATAGACAAGCTATCTATTCCTAATAAGTATACAGAAAGCACATTAAAAACCCATTACATCTCTGATTTTAGATGATGACATCTCCCCTCCCTTCAATACCATGTCACCAAGCTGCTTGCAGGGCCAGCTGGGGCAGAGAAGTGCTACCAAGTTTTCTCCATCTCAAACGTCAGTCAGTTTTCTTGTTCTCATGGTCACAACAACCTAAAGTGAGTTTTTATGTGTGATGACTCTCGTGCAAAGGCAGAAGAAATCATAAAACTCTGTGTATGTGTGTGTGTTTCTCTCCTTTCACCTTAGCAAGCCTCAAAACTCAGCAATGTGATGAGGGAAGGAACTGTGTTATTTTATTTTAGCCTGTAATGATGGACTGAGGTTAAGAAGAAATTTAATAAGGATAAATCTAAAGGCCTATACTTAGGGCAAAAAATTAAGACATTTTCAGTACAGAGGAGCAAAATATGATTTAGCAAGAGATGTAAAAGAAGACCCAGGGATAATGCTTTATATTATAAAGGGTGAATCAGATATATTTGAAATACGGCAGCCCCAAACCCGAATCCAATCATATAACTTCATGGGAACTCTCTGGCTCTACGATCCATCCACCTACCAGGCCATACCAGGTTTACTGTGAACTTTCAAAGCAACCTCAAACAACGCCCAGGCAGACAGACAGTGAACACTCTAAGTCACCCCAGACAAGCAAAAAGGGCGAAGGAAGGAGAGAAGGAGGTCGTGGGGCCTTATTTTTCAAATCTCCATCTGTGGAAGAAGAATTAGCACTGAGTTGTGTGGATCCAAAAGGCCAGAGAATTAACCCTTCCCCCAGCATCCATGTTTTAAAATGCTTTGGAAGGCCAAGGGGTGAAAAAGGGTGGAGGCAGATGGTATTGAAGTTACAGGGAGGTGGAGTTTTGCTCCACAGAAGGAAGAACATTCTAACGATTAGAACTAGCTGAAAATGGTATGGATGGGTCTGCGAAGTGCTTAGTTCCCTTTGGAGTGGCGGCTGTAGCAACACTTTTCAGGGCTCTCACAGATGGATCTCTACATCAAAGCACAGTTGGACTCTCTCTCTGAGAGGTTATAGTTGTAATAAAGAGTCTTCCATTTTGGGTGTGCATTCTTGTGTATGAGGGCTCTTAACAACTAAGAAAAATGTTTTTCAATGCTG
The DNA here is from genome assembly GCA_029593785.1 of Cabassous unicinctus. NCBI lineage: Eukaryota > Metazoa > Chordata > Mammalia > Cingulata > Chlamyphoridae > Cabassous > Cabassous unicinctus. The sequence goes on along the minus strand of JAQZBX010040572.1, from coordinate 7,371 downwards.
GCAACAACAAGTCTAAGACACACAGCAACACTCATAAGAAGAGTTGCTCTCCCATAACCCATGTTCTCATTTTGCAGCATCTTCTAAGCTTCTCATCTTATCTGATGGGGCAATGACTCCCTACCTTACCTGGGGCAAACTGGGGGAGGGGGACATATGGCACAGGCTCCCTGAGGCATCTAGATATTTTCCCCATCAGGGAGGCAGAGACCACAGATGATCAAAGGGAAAGCACCACCCATCCATGCAAAGGTGCCCCGTCTCCAGCAAAGCCCAGGTTTGTACCTCTGCTGTGGCATCATTTCAGCATCTTCTTGCCCCTTCAGGGAGGACCACAGACTCAGAATGGAGTGGAATGGAATGGACTGGAAAACTTCCCCGAAGTTCCTCAATGTCAACTGTGTCCCAAAAAGCTTTGTTCCCAAAAGATCTGTAATTCTACACATCACCAACCCTACCCTTCTCACCATCCAAATTTGTTTTTAAAAATTGCTAGTCAAGGGAAGCAGGAGTGGCTCAGTCGATAGAGCCCCCGTTTACCATATGGGAGGCCCTGGGTTCGCTCCCGGGGCCTCCTTGTGAGGGCAGGCCGGCCCGCGCAGCCTAGTGGGCTGATTGCAGCAAGCCCTCACAACAGGAAGCAGGTGTGGCTCAACCAATAGAGCCCCCGTTTACCATGTGTGAGGCCCCGGGTTCGTTTCCCGGGGCCTCCTTGTGAGGGCAGGCTGGCCCGCGCGGCGCGAGGGGCTGATGCAGTGGGACCTCACAGCAAGGGGAAGATAAGCAGATAAGCAGACACGGAAAAGACACACAGCGAATGGACACAGCAAGCACAAGCAGCAAGGGGGGGATAAATAAATAAATAAATCTTTTGAAAATAAATAAATAAATAAAAATAAAAATTGCTAGTCAATTACAAACTATTATTAGTTGCATTTCTTTTCGGTGTTTTTTTTGTTTTGTTTTGTTTTTTTTTTGTAAGTTGTCTCCATTAAGGAGTGTGGGGTACGTAAAAAGGGAGGAAGGCAGTCTGATAAACAAGACTATTTTAAAATAAAGCTGGCAAGAACTATTTTCTTGCACCTGAAAGAATGCTTCTCCTGTACTGACCATCTGGTCTGGTGATAAAGGTGGTGAAAGTAAGGTCAGGCTTCAAGTCTTGCTCTAGCTCTCTTGTGACTTCTTGGCACTGTGGGCAAATCACAAGACAGAAGTATTTCCTTCAGTCAAGACTTTTCAGGAAAAAAAAACAGACATTCATATCTGTATTGGCTGAAGATGAACCTGTCTAAAGACACAAGGAAAGATAAGACCAAAAAGCACGATCGTATGAACCATTTCTAGGAGAAACGGAAAAGCTGCCCCATCAAAATATCTAGGATTTGGAAAAGATAATGTGCATTTGGGTAATAACTAATATTAATGAGTAAATAATAAATGTCCAGAACTGTGCTAGGCCATTGACAAAAATAACCCATGAGGTAGAAACTGTTATTGTCCCAGCAAATGGCCACGTCCAAGACCTCACTCTAAGACCCAGTGCTAGGAGAGGACAAAGTCTGACCCTGCTGGGGAAGTCACAGGCACACTTGGCACCACCTTCCCGCCTTGCCTCCACCCCCTCCTTTTCTTTATGTGTTTCCATCCCACAGCCCGGGGGTGGCCTTAGGTCTAATGAAACAGCCTACTGCCCAGCCTGACCATACTTTAAACCCAAAACCAGGAACAAACTCTTACCAAGGTGGGAACTCTGAGTGGCAGGGCCCCCTCCCCCGAGGTATATAAATACTCAGCCGTCTCTGATGCAAAGTGTAGAGCTGCCATACACCGACCTTGACCCAAGCAGTTTGGCCATGATGAGATCTCTTCCCCTGTCCTTCTGAACCCTTTCTGCTGTGTACGTAATAAAGCAGTCATATGCTGAAGGGTTCTGTCATGCCTGAGCCTGTGTTCCCACGACGTACCATACGGCAACTTGCTCCACAGGTCCCCAAGGCAGGCCTTTCTGAGGCCAAAGCCCAAGCCCTAACCACTGCACCACATGGCCACCCTGCCTTTAGGGATGCTTCTCCAGGCCTGGAGGAGGCCCTTCCAACCACACAGGTACAACCTCTGTCAACAGTGGCACAGTTGTTTGCACCAAGCTCGGGAGCACAATTTTGACTCAGGAAATGGATATGAACTAGTGACAGCCATGGGGACAAAACCTCTAACTCTGCCCAAATCACCACTATTTTCTAGTCAAACTCACTCACTTGCTCACCAGGAAAGTAGGTGCAGAGAAGTCCTCAGCACCAGCTCAGGCCAGAATGCGCCTGGCACATCGGGTGCAGGGAGAGGCAAGCCTTGCTTCTGGGCACCACCAGCTGGCAAAATACCGAACAACCAAGAACAGACTAAATCTCCCAACACACATGACTCCTTGGAAATTTATCTTGAAGGAAAATTCCAGCTAAGCACAGCAGAGGAAGAGAAAACTGAGCCCATCAGTAACAATATGATATGACTGCTTTATACTGAGAGGGTGTTTTTAGTGCTTCCAGGTAATTTATGTAATTTGCATTTCATAGAAATCATTTTTTGGTGTGTTTTGGTGAGACAGAAATATTATGTTTCAGTTTTCCACCAACTGGCCAAAAAAAAAAAAAAAATAGTTCATAGGTTTTAGAGAGGGAAAACAAGAGTGTCTTTTACTGATACGAAAACAAAACAAAAAAAGATAAACGCTCCGTGGCATGTGAGACTTAATACAGATACTTATTAGATGGGAACTTCATAGTGGTTAGCAACTAAACTTTACCAAACGGAGTATTATTTCTTGCACAACTGCAGCAGCTGCTGATTTTGATCTTTGATTCAAGACACGAAAATTTAACGCAACCACTTACATGTGCTCCCATACCCTCCGCGTCCCTCTTTGAGTTCAGAGGAAAGGCGAATAGCTAAGAAAGCAGAAATCTAGCCTATGGTTCAGAAGTCTGGGGTAATACCTGCTTCTAATGTTGATCAGCTACATAACACTGGAAAAAACAAATTTTTGAGCCTCAGTTTCCTTATCTGTAGTGTGTGCGTTTAGCTTAAATGACTCCACTCAGTTCTGAAAGTCCTTGCTTTGAAGTGAATGGAATGGCATCTCAGCATAAACATGGTGAACTTCTCTGAAAGAGACATGACATAAGGAACCGAGGTGCCGCTGGTGGCAGAACACCTCTCTCCTACATCGGAAGTCTCCAGGATCGAATCCTGGTGAAGACTAGAGGAGGAGGATGAGAAGAGATGGCAGGAAACAGACGCAGAGAATTGCCCAGCAAAAAAAATGGACACAAAACAGCAAAAACGGGGAAGGGGGCGGTTAAAATGGATAAAGTAAATAAATAAATCTTTTAAAAAAAAGACATGACATAAATTCTGAGGAATGGTGAACAGTGAATAAATAACATGAATGAGTGAATGAATGAATGAGTGAACGAATGAATGAACGAACGAACAAACAGCAAGCACAGGTTGGTGGTGAGCATTAACCAGAACATAAGCTATGTCTCAATTTCTTTCTTTTGCTTTCCCCCTCTCCTTTCCCAAACATCCAAGATGTCCACAAGAAGCACTTGATTTGGTTTAATTAGGTGGTCAGGCCTTCTGAATCCTAAAACATTGAACCTAATCTGTCAAAAAAAAAAAACAAAAAAAAAAAAACCCAAAGATGCCTTAATGCTTCCTCATTCTCCTTTTAAGCTATCTTTCAGGAAGCAATTTCTACTTCACATATGTATCCCTATCTACGTCGAAACCCTCGAAGCTGCCACTCCATCGCTAATACAAGAAAGAAAGAAGAGAATCAGAAATCATGGATTGCCCGTCTGCATCTGACGTGGCCTCTGCACGGTGCCCAGGACCTGTGAGACACTCTATGTCTCTGAGGGATCCCTCCGGGCTTTGGGAGGCCATAACCTGCAATGCTCACCCCTCTGGCCTTCTCCCTCCAGTAACCCGACACCCTGACGTTCTCTAGAAGCCCAATAGTGGGCTCTCCCATGAAAATCATCTGCTTTCTCTAGAACGGGAGCTGGTAGAGAAAAGCATGATCTGTTTTACTGGTCCAGTCCTTAGACATTTTCTGCCCTACTAACCCGCTGCTTCCTTCCTCATTTCCACCCCTTCAGCTACCAGAATGACCCCTGCGGGTGGGGGGCAGGAATGTCAGGTGCTCTTCCTCAAGGGCAGATGCAAGGTCAGGTGCAAGGGCAGATCTCGCCTTCTCTGGCACTCCATGGTCATTCTCTCCTGTTGGTCCCCAGGAATTTAGAAGCACTGAGCAAATGGGTATGGTGAGGATGTGTGTGTAGGTGTGTGTGTAATATGTGCATGTGTGTAGTGGGTGTGAGTGGGTAGAGTATGTGTAGAGTGAGTGTGTAAAGTGTATGTGAGTTTAGAGTATATGTGTGCAGTGTAGAGTGGGTGTGTGACAATGTGTGTAGATCCATGTTTAAGTAGAGTGAGTGTGTAAAGTGTATGTGAGTTTAGAGTATATGTGTGCAGTGTAGAGTGGGTGTGTGACAATGTGTGTAGATCCATGTTTAAGTGTGTAGAGTGAGTGTGTGAGAATGTGTAATGTGTAGTATACGCATAGTGTGTGAGTATGTAGTGTGTATGTGTGTATTGTGTATATAGAGGGTATGTAAAACTAATCTCTTAGTATTTTTGCCAGTCTAATGTCATTTCTAAACTTAGATAAATTCAAATCTTAACCATTCCTTTTAAGAAATGCTAAGCAGTACATATTACCTGAACAGAAGAATCAAAACTACTGATATTTAATTATTCTTTATTTAATATTCTTCCACAGTAAACTAAGGTCAAAAGTGTATACACAGGGGAGCGAGTGTAGCTCAGTGATTTGAGCGCCTGCCTCCCATGTATAAAGTCACAGGTTCAATCTCAGGTACCTCCTGAAAAAAGAAAAAGGGTATACACACTCCTACTGAATTGCATACTTGAGAGAGGTCAAAATGGGAAATTTTGAGTTGTATATATGTGATTAAAATAAAAAGCTTTTTTAAAAAAGTGTACACACATACACACACATTAGAAGTGGCTTTGGGACTATATGTTTTTTAATTTCTTTAATATTTCGGGCTTAAATCAGATTACAATAGGATTTCAAAGACAGAGGTATTGGACTATCTTTGTTCAGTGTTATCCCCCAAATCTGACCTCATCCTGAAATACATATAATCACATGCAAACAGCAAACAAGGTGGTTCACTCCACAGCCTTGTGAGATATGCTTTTGGGCTCTAAAACGGTGAGAGACAGCAATTCTACAAAAAACAAGTCATTTATGTCAAAGCAGTTGTCAGTATTGATTTTATTTATTTTATGTCAATCACTGGTTAGCTTAGCTGGCCAGCGACCATACAAATGAAGCCAAGGTTATAGGTCTCCTCTCCACACGGACCACATACATAATTTTCATCTTGAACACTCAAACAACCGAAATACGTGAACCCTCCTGACAAAGGTGTGCATCACCCAGGCAAAGGGGTGGGAGAACACAGCTGGCCAGGTAGAACGTCAGTCCTCCACTCGTGCCTAGTGGTGCTGGCTGAAAGGGGTGCCTTCCAGATCTCTGCTCTACCAACGCCTAGCCCTGGACCAGCCACCAGTTCCCTCTGCTCTGCTAGAACCTGTGGTGAATGAAGGGGGCTTTGTTGACATGACCGTAAAATGACCACATTCTACCTCAGCCGGGTCCCCACAGCTGCCAAGCAACCCTTCAACCGACATCTGTAAACTGTACCTCTTCCTAAGCCCACGCCTTCTGCTCCCATACAGTCCTTTCCCACTCTGCTGAGAAAACAGAAGTGAGTGGGAATGGAATCTCTTCATTTCCCTCCCCTCCACTTCTAATTTTATCTGTAGAGTCACCCACAACTTCTCCACTTCCCTCCTTGCTCAGATCAAAGACTCCCTTTCCTGGAAAGCAAATCTTTTTCCATGGTTCTACACTCTCGCCCCCTATAGCAGGTTCACGACCTGAATGCATATTGGGATCATCTGGGGAGCTTTACATCAGCCCCCCACAGATTCAGATTCAAAAGGTCCAGGGCAAGGCCCAGGCATCAGGACGAGATAATCCCAATGCAGGCAAGGTTGAGAAGCACTGCCCCATTGGAACCTACAAAGTCTCACTGCTTGTTTGTCTCTACAACTTTGCTATCTCTTCCTCCACTGCCCTCAACCTACAATCAGGCCCCAACCTCCTTGTCCTAAAAGCACTTTCCCCCAACTCTGCCTCAAGCTCCATCTCTCCCCTTTACCTCCTGTAAAGAGTGATCTACAATCAATCCCTCTACTTCTGTTCCCACAAGCACTATCATCACACCCGCCAGGTCTCACTCCCGAGCCCATCTTTCCGCTGATAACTGCAAATATTTCTCAAGTCTTAAGCGCTAAATAGCGCCCCTTCTTCCCAGTCCTCAATCTCCCTGACCTCTCTCACCACATGTGAAACCATCGCCATTTCCCACCTTCTTGGAACCCTAACTTCCCTCAGCCCTGGTCCCACATCTCCATCTCTTCCCACCCATCAAATATTCCTTATGAGTCTCATCTGCCGACATTTTCCTTTCTCCATCGCATAAGTGTTCTTCTCTAAAATACTCCCAAAGCCATTTCATCCATCTCGTGCCTTCACTGCCTAACTACCTCTGAGGTGATTCTCAAGTCTTTATCTTCAGCCCTCGTCTCTCTTCTGATCTCCAAATATACATTTTAAACACAGGATGGAAATCACGACCTGGATGTTGAAAACCAAATGACCTCCTCCTGCCCCAAATCTTCTCTTCCTCTCATGACTTCCTCCACATTTCAAATGGCCCTACTTCCAAACTGCTGCTGCTGCTGCTCCCTCTTCCTAGAATTCATTTCTTCTATTTAACTTATTCTCCAGCCCCTAGGCCCGATGCCTTTCCTCCACTGCCATAACCCACTTGAATTTAAAAAATGCAGGGGAAACGGATGTGGCTCAAGCGATTGGGCTCCCGTCTACCACATAGGAGGTCCAGGGTTCAATTCCCAGGGCCTCCTGGTGAAAGGTGAGCTGGCCCGGGCGGAGTGCTGGCCTGTGAAGGAGTGCTGACCCGCACAGGAGGGCTGGCACAGCAAGATGACACAACAAAAAGAGACACAGAGGAGAGACAATAAGAGATTGAGCAAACCAGGAAGCTGAGGTGGCACAAAGATTGAGCACCTCTCTCTCACTCCAGAAGGTCCCAGGATTGATTCCCAGGGCCGCCTATGGAGAAGACAAGCAGACAAAGAAGAATACACAGAGCGTAGATAGCGAGCACAAAACAACGGGGGGGGGGGGGG
>JAQZBX010040571.1:0-22630 GCA_029593785.1 Cabassous unicinctus | reverse complement strand
GGTATGTGACTTTTTTCTGTAACCTAAAACTTCTTTGAAGACAAAATTGAAAAAGTAAGGCACTGGGGAAATAAAATGAAGAAAATGTCACTCTCTATATATGATAACAGATTTTACAGTAATGAAAGAAAAATATGAAAAAAAAAAAAGAAATAGATTTCCATTATTTTTTATTATCCCAAATTTATATTTTTTATTTTTTTTAAATTTTACTTTATTTCTTATTTTTGAAACTGTCTTTATTATTTCATTTTCTTATTAATTTTATTTGACTATTTTATAGGCTTCATTTTTGGAGAAGATTTGAATCACAGAAGCATTACAACTATGGCAGGGGAGGATCACTAAGATGGGGTGTCAATGATGGGGGATACAATGGAGAAGACTCACCTGGGCATACATTTAATGCATATAGACATGTGAAAAGCACATAGGGCATTGGGAAGTAGATGTGGCTCAAGCAATTGGGCCCCCATCTACCATATACAAGGTCCAGGGTTTGATTCCCAGGGCCCCCTGTCGAAAAGCAAGCTGGCCTATGTGGTGAGCTGACCCAAGCAGATAGCTGGCCCATGTGGAGTATTGGCCTGTGTGGAGTGCTGGCCTGTGCAGAGAGCTGGTGCAGCAAGATGACACAACAGATAAGAGACACAAAAGAGAGAACATAAGAGACACAGAAGACAAGGGAGCTTAGGTGGAACAAGAGATTGAGCAGTGTCTCTCCACTCTGGAAGGTCCCAGGATTGGTTCCCACTGCTGCTTAAAGAGAAGAAAAGCAGATACACACAGAGAGCAGACAGTGAACACAAAACAATGAGTGGGGGGGCAATAAATAAATAAATCTTTTTTAAAAAGTACATGGGGCATTGTCATGGTCGGTGGAGAGTCACACAATAACAAATGAAATATCAAATTCCCATCCTGGGGAGCTGTGCCACATTCTTTAGCAATAAAACTGGAAGAAGACTTAACCAAAAGGGAGAAAAGGTAAAGACAAATGAGATTATATGGCTAAGAGGCTTCAAAGTGAGTTGGGAGACCATTCCAGAGGTTACACTTATGCACGTCTCAGCAGGATCTCTTTGACTGCCAAAGTAGATACTAACCCAGCAGTAGGGCTACTGAGGGCTTTGGAGACATCCAAACGCTATAGTCAGGGCAGATAGCTCAGGAGTTTAGCGACTTGCCAGTGGACCCTACTTTGAAATTTATGCTCCCCAGTGTGTCAAAGTTGGACTCAGTTGTGCTTTCCCTAAATATGGATCTTCTGCCCTTCTCTCTGAACCTATATTTAGTACTAGAGTTGGTAGGGGTATATCCAAGAGACTTAATCCCTTCGGTTGTCCATGTGCTAGCTGGGCCCTGAATCTCCATGGAGTTGCCAACACCTACTCTCCTGTTCATTGATCTCACCCAGGACAACTTACAAGGAAGTGATGATGGATAACTAACATACCAAGGAACCAAAAGAGTCTACAACTGCAAGCAAGAAAGTTCCACCCATTGGCCCTATGGGTTTGCAGCCACCTCTCAATTAGAGGTGGAGTGGACATCACCATCCCAGAATCCTCAGGATTGGGGAATGAACTTGTATTCTACTATAGACTTATTATGATTCTAGTAATGGAAGGAATTATATCATTGGTATGGAGGCAGTGACCATTGGAGGTTCTGAAGGCAGGGAGAGGGAAAACATGTGTAATATGGGGGCATTTCTGGAACTTGGGAATTGTCCTGAATGACATGACAATGACAGATACAGGCAATTATACACAGAATTGGGCGGGAGACACTGTAAATTACAATGTAAACTTTAATCCATACTTAGTGGCAACTCTCCAAAATGTGTTCATCAACTGCAATGAATATACCTCACTAATGAAGGATGTTGTTAATGTGGGAAAATGGGGGAGGTGTGGGGAGCAAGGCATATAGGAATCCCCTATATTTTCTTTGTAACATTTATGCAATCTTAGTATCTTTAAAAAAATAAAAATACAAAAGCAAAAAACAAAAAATCAAGACACCATATAAGCAAAAAGAAGAATTTGAAAACATTAATAGAAAAATAACAGAGCTTATGGGAATTAAATATATAATAGGTGAGACTAGAAACACTTTAGAGGCATAGAATAGGAGACTCAAAATGATAGGAGAAAGGATAAGTGATGCACAAAAGAGAACAGCTGAAATTTGAGAAGTACAGGCAGGTAAAAGAATAGAAAACATTAATAAGGAGGTCAGGGAGTTCAATGGTAACGTGAAGTACAAAAACATATATGTCCTGGGGGCTCCAGAAGGAGAAGACCAAGGAAATGGGCAGAAAGATTATTTGAGGAAATAATGGCTGATAATTTCCAAACTGTCATGAAAGAAATGAATTTACATGTCCAAGAAGCACAGTGTATCCCAATCAGCATTTGTCCAAATAGACATACCCCAAGACACATAGTACTCAGAATGTCAAGCACCAAAAATAAAGAGAAAATTCCTATTCTGGCCTCATTACCCAAACTTTCCCAAGAATACTGGTTCAGCAAGTGCTTGTGATATTTAAAGGTCAGCAGAGATCACTCGGAAGCTGGAGTGGTGGAAGCTGGAATGAAGTAAATGGCATCCAGTACACCAACAATACCATATGTCCTTGGTTATCTGGAGAGTTCAGCTAACAGAAGCAGGTTTCTCAAGGTCAAGTTGGTTGCTGTTTCACTGCAGGGCACAGAAGAAGTGTTCCCTGGTCCTGCTCCACCCTCATGCCAGTCTTGCTGGGGGAAGGTTCTTCACAACAAATATGAGTCAAGTTTTGATAGGCTGTGCTCCTCCTGTCTTTAGCTGTGTAGACAGAAGCCCATCTTTTGCCTTTTCCTTGCAATATGCTTCCCCAACAGGATAAGATGCAAAGCACCTATGACTTCCCTGGGCAGGGCTCCTTCCTGCAGGTTGGGAGCTTGAGCTCCAGTTCCTGCTGCACTCCAGGAAGGTAAGGATAGCCAGGGCTCAGCCATGCTTTCCTTGGCAGGGCTGCTGAACATCAGTTGGAGGCAGCCAGGAGCTGGTGCAACTCTGGAATGACATTCACTATGGCCTGAACAGGAAGAGGCTGGTCATGGTCTTGCTGATCTCTGTGCAGAGGTTCCACTTCAGAAATAGGTAGACTTTGAGCATGGGTTTTTACTTACCCCATGAGCAACCGAAGGAAGATGTAGATCATGGTTGGGTGTTTGTAATTACCCCATGAGGTTCCCCCAGGAAGAGGTTTGTACTGGGTGTAAGATTATGCTTACCTCACAGGGCTCCCTCATGGCCAAGGGGCTGCGATCACAAAGGTAAGATATTGGGGTAGATGAACCCAATGTGGTGGTAAGTCAAAATATGTCATCAAGTATCTGCTTAGCTGGTGTTTCTTCAATGCCTGCCATGTGCCCTCACTGAGCCATGCTTGTGACCTGATCTGACAGTCAAGTGTGGACTCCAATGGCATGGCCCACAGAGCAAGGTGGCTGAGGCTGAGGACCATCAGTCAAGGATGTTATCACTTTGGGCTGGCCTTGGTAGAATTACTGTCAGGTCAAGGCCAGGGTGCAGGAGATTCTTGGCATCCAGGAGTAGAGCCGGCAACTTTCCTGGTAGAGGGCACACAGTGGAGGCAATATATGACCTGTGTGTGTTGGGGAGGTGGTTTACAACCCTTAAAGAATATAAAAACTTTTCTTTGCTCATGGGCCACAGGAAAACAGGTTTTGAGCCAAGTTTGGCACATGGAACTTATATATCATCCAGTCCTGGAGGAGCACAGGAGGCTCCTACATGCAGGTCTCCTCGCCATGATGTCTGCCAACCCAGGCAGTGTGGAAAGACTTTGAAAGGGAGGATTGGAGTTCCATTTGAGTGTGTGCTGTGTGAGATGCAGTGTAAAACTCTGTGGAGCAGTTCTATGAGTATCTGGATATCAAGTCTTCAGCAGACAGATATATGTACAGCACTTTTTCTTATGGAAAATTTCAAGTATACACAGAAGTAGAGAGGATAGCATGGGAACAGTCATCCACCCTCAATGGCTGTGAGCTATTGGCCATTGTTGTTGTGTTGGGTTTTGTTCAATTCCAGTAAATTAAAAAAGAGGAGAAAGAGAGCTGAGTCCTGAGACCATGACTCTCTGTCCTTCAGGGGACTATTTCCTAGACATTTCTAGACAAAGTGGAGAGAGGAGGTGTCAGCAGATGGTGCCAAGAAGGTGTGATGGTGAGAAGAGATGGAAATGAGAAAGGCATGGTGTATTCTGGAAGGCAAGCAGATGAAGTCTTTCCAGGGGGAGTGTCAGATGGGTGTGGCTGATTAGCTGGGCCATGATGCTGATGGCCTGGCAGGCAGGTTGGAGTGTGTACCTGAGAATGAGGGCACAGAGTTTGTAGCAGAAGCCTAGAATCTTCTCAGAGAGGTGCTGCAGAAGTGGGGAGCAGCATTTCAGGGTAGCTTGATTGTTGAGGAAGGCCAGAGAGGCTGATAACCAAAGTAAGAGATATGTAGACATCTCAGCAAAGGGAATGTCTCTGGAGAAGAAAGATAGACAGTGCAAAAATGTAGTGGATGTCTCTGGAAGTCCTGAGTGAGTCAGGGGCAGGAGTGAATGCCACCTGGGGTCTCCCAGGGACAGCCTGATAATAGGCTGGTTGTGGGATAGGGAGGCACTTCTTACTTTGTTTCTTTCCATGACTGCGAGGTAAGTGCCAAGGTCCTCATGGTGAAGAGCAGTGAGGGTCCTGGGCAGCCTGGGATAGAGGAAGTTTGAGATGTCTTGGATGCAGATGGGCAGGCAGCCAACCAGGTGTTGGTGTCAACTGTGATGATATATTCTGAAGGCTGATGGGTGATTGTACCTCCAGGCTCACTCTTCATGAAGTACAGTGGGAGTGTGTGGCATGGCAGAGTGTGACCAGCTTGGGTTGTGATGAGAGAGAAAGCAAAGGAGCCAGGGTGTGGAAGGTAATAGATTTCCTTGGGCTAGGGGGCTGCATCATAGGGGACATGGGGGACAGATCATACGTGTGGTGACAGCACTGAGCTCCCAGGGCCTCCAAAACTTGCTGGCATGTAGAAGACAGTGCAAGAGTGGATACCCAGGGAGTAGGGATTGCATAGTGTAGAGCTCTGCAGTCACTGACCATGATGGCTTCTTTCTGGTCCAGCTCATCAGTGTCAGGAAATGAGGCTTGTGCAGGACAGGCTGGGGTTCTACATAGGATGAGCCATCTGAGAGTCATTTACTTGGCAGGAGTAACAAAAGGAGGCCCCAGCCAGAATCCACACGAACTGAAAGAGGGTATAGCAAGCAACAGGAACATGACAAGGTCGAGCAGCTGAGGTGAGGAGGGGAGGGAGAAGCTCTGTGGTTGGAGTGAGGCCAGCAGCCCCCAGCTCCAGCATGCTGCAGTGGGAGCAGGAATTTAGGGAAAAGGAGAGGCAGGGCCACAGGCAGCAGGTGGGCAGGTATGTGAGGGGACAGGTGAAGAGACACAGCTCTCAGGGGACTAGTTCTGGAGAGTAACAGGGGGTACCACTCCAGGTCACAGCTTTGCCCAGCTATGGGAAAATCCCTAGAACTATCGACTTGGATGAGTAGGTTGCCCACTACAGGAGGCCTACATTGCAAATCCTTCCCACTCTGTATCCCAACCACTCCATTTCCCCACACACACACACTCCAGGTCCTGCCCACTCAGTGTCCCACCAACTCTATGTTCTGCTCACTCCAGGTTCCTGCCAAGCCAGATTCTATTCCACTCCAATTCATGCCTCTCCAGGTCCTGTCCTATGCCAGGTCCTTTCTCACACTGGGTCCTACCCTCTCCATTCTGCCCAACTCATGTCCTGCTTGGCTCCCTCAGTGCAGTGTAGGTGAAGCTCACCCAATTGCCAAGTGACTGCTCAGTGTGCACTGTCTGGGGGCCTGGGGCTGCTGAGGTCACTAGGAGAGGTAGTCCTTCCCTGGAAACTCCCAGGGGATCAAGTACTGAACAATTGGCCACACATACACAAACTCTTCCAAGGAATGAAGCTGCATGTCAAGCTTGGTCAGGGTCCTGGGGGTTCCTGTGAAAGAACCAGGCTTGTAAGTGAGCCCCTGGTGGTCAGGAGACTTGTTCTTGCCCTAGACCCATGGCTCTAACCTGTGGTCTGCAGGTAAGCAAGCCACCTCTTACTGTGCACCTCTGAGTGTACAGGGAGGGAACTAGTAGCTCCTTTTCCCAGACTGAGAACAGAGAGGCAGCATGGGAGAGTGGAGAGCTCAAGGACTGATTCGTCAAGGAGGTCCTGGAGGAATAAGCAGATTCAGAGATCTCTGTTCTCATAACTTTCTTCCTCACTGTCATTGTCCAGGCACCCACCGCCCTCCTCCTTTCCTGTAGGGTCTGAAGATCCCCAGAGAGATTCAACAAAAGCTGTAGGATTTCACCTTGAGTGTGGGCACCAGCCCCAACCAGGACCAAAGAGTGATAACCAAGGGTGATGCTACTTCCTCCAGGCTGTGTCCTCCGTGGGTGCTTCATCCCCAGACTACTCACCCCACAAGCAGTTCCCCCTAGAAAGCCCACCTTCCAGACTGTTTCCCCACAGGATGCTCCCTCCCCAACTTCTCCTTCACAGCATGCTTTCCCCAGGTCACTCCTCCCCCAGAATGCTTCTCCTCCAAGATGTTCCCCATAAGCTTCTTCTCCCCAGGAATCTCCCTTACCCTGCTCCCCACAGGCTGCTCACTCCCTTCCATGGGTTGCCACAATGCTCGTGTTTTTCCCATCTATCATGTGGCTGGTGGTCCCAGGACAGGAGCTGGGACTACACCTCCCTGAACCTCTGGCCACATGGGGTGCAGTTGTCTGATGGGCACCCCTGTCCCTACTGGACAGTCTGCAAACAGAAAAGCTTTGCTTTGCCATGTGGAGCCAAAACAATGCCAATCAGGTGGCTTCTACCCATGTGCTATCGTGTGACCAGAGGGTAGGTGTATGTAGAAAAATTGGGGGAATTGAACCAAGTGCCACAGTTTTGGAGTGTCCTGAATTCATAATTCTGGTTTGTTTGTTCAGAACCAAGACAAACCAAGTTATAAAGGATAGTAGTTTGAACCAGTGATGATGCCCTCTCCAACCAGCAGATGCTTTTACCTGCTTGGATGCCCTCACTATGGCTGGGAAAAGAAGCTGAACATTAGAACATGCATGAGCCTCCCTCTGACCCTTCCATTATTTCAAAAGAAAGTAAGGGAAATGACACTCCACAAACTCCATAGGTCACCCAAAGACTGTGGGAGATGCTGGACCTGTATCCAGGATTTCCTGGAGATGAGACCCTCTCAAAGCTTCTGGCTCTCAGGCATTAAAGTACCTATGGCCAGTGGGGCCACCTCACCTATTCAGTCCCTGCTCTCTTCTGAGTGCAGGAGAGCAGGGCTGGGAGAGGGTAGTCCACGGTAGCTGAGAGCAGAGACAGCATACTTAGGTTGGAAGAAGCTCATGTGACCACAGGTGGGGATGACCTCCTTCTGAGAATGGGTGAAGCAGACTTAGAAAGAATGCTGTGCAATTGCCATGTTTATATCTAGTATTTTCTCTTTTAAAATGTCATTGAGTTAGTTACAGCCAGTATTTAAGAAGTTCCTCCTGTGCCTCAGGTGCTGTTTCTAAGGACCACACCTGCACCCTCTACTTCTCCTCTGACAGGTATGAAGCCAATGGAACAATAAAGAAGTTTCTGGAGGCCCAGGAGCTTACAAGGGCAGGACAGAGACCCAAACCATGGGGGAGATCCTTGTCCCAGTCTACCCATGACCATATTGTGTTTCTGTTCCTCCTTTACGCTTTAATGTTCTGACATCAGCATCTCTCCTGGTTTTCCAGCTGGTTCACTACCAGGCCCAGCCTCACCCTGCTGTGTGACCTTCAGCAGGTTCATATGACCTCTCTGTGCCTCTGTTTCCCCACCTATGAAATAGGGCTAGTGATAGGATTTACCATGTGGAGCTGTTACAGAGAATATCTGGGATTAACCTAAAGCTTGGAGCCCAGTCTGAGAGACATGTTGTCATAAGCTTCACCAATTGATTCCTTCTTACAGCTGAATAGTTTTCCATCATATGTAAATACCACATTTTTTTTGTCCATTCATCAGTTTTTGGGCAATTAGGTTGTTTCCATTTTTTAGCAATTGTGAATAATGCCACTATGAATATTGATATAACACTCTATGAATATGCTTTTTAATTCAATCTTTATTTCAAATTCAAAGAGTAAAATTTAAAAAGGCAATTCAACAAGTTATATAAGCATTACTCCAAAAAGTTCAGTACAGGCACTGTTTATCTCATCTAATTTCAAAAACAAACTCAATTTGTTTCTGCAATGTTCAGAAAAATACACAGGTGAAGAAAGATTCTTAAGTGACATAATCAAGGTCTCCTTGTTAATAAAGAAAATGTAAAAGAGAAAAAATTCATAATCACATTTATATCTCCCATGTTCATTATTTGTTCCTCACAATTAATACAGTCCCTTTTCTGACTTGCTACAAAATTTTACAATATTATTGTTAATTATAATCTATAAGTTACAATTGTTATATTTTCCCGATGTATCATCATACTCTTAACACCTTATCATACAAGAACATTCCTGAATTTAGGTTATCCACAATCCTCATCTACCACCAAAATCACTATTATAGATTCCCTATATTATCCTCCAACTGTTCTCAAACTAACATTAGCCTCCATAGGCTATTTGTTTCAGTCAAAATCACATCCATAAATCAGCAGTGTTTGTTACTCTCATAACATGCTACCATAAACTCCATCCATACAACATATTTACAATTGATCTGCATACATACAACATCAGCATCCCCTTCTCAATCCACATCCTATCTCCCACCAACTTACATTCCATAGTATTATTCATAAGTTTGTTTATTGTATTTTGTTCATATCAGTGACACCAAATGTTATTCATCCTTTTATGTCCAGCTTGTTTCACTAAATATAATGTCCTCAAGGTTCTTCCATGATGTAATATCTTTCCCCAACTGACTCCTTCTTACAGCTGAATAGTTTTCCATCATATGTAAATACCACATTTTGATTGTCCATTCCTCAGTTGATGGGCAATTAGGTTGTTTCCATCTTTTAGCAATTGTGAATAATGTCACTATGAACATTGATGTAAAAATATCAGTTCCTGAACTCGCTTTCAGTTTATTTTAACATATTCTTAGTATCAGGATTTCTGAATATTATGGCAGCTCCATATTTAGTTTCTACAAAAGCTGCACCATTTTACACTCTCACCAACTGTGAAAGGGTGATCTTTTTTCTCCACATCCTCTCCAGCACTTGCAGTTTTCTGTATTTTGTTTTTTTTTTAATAAATGCCATTCTGTATGGGGAAAAATGATCTGCATTTGCTAAGAGCTAAGGTTGTTGAGCATATTTCCATGTTCCTTTTGGCCACTTGCATTTCTCTTTCAATTGTTTTGCCAATTTCTAAATTAGGTTCCTTGTAATTTTGTTTATAAGTTTATGATCTCTTTCTATAAAATGGAAATCAAACCCATATTGGATATGTGGTTTCCAATGATTTTTTTCCATATTGAAATGGCTTATTTCACCTTCTTAACAACATAGTTTCAAATGGAAAAATATTTAATTTTAAGGAAGTTCCATGCATTTATTTTTTTCATTCATTGCTTATGCTTTGAGTGGAAGTTCCAAGGAAACATCAACTATCACAAAATCTTGAAGATGGCTTCCCTACATGTTCTTCTAGGAATTTTATGGTTCTAGCTTTCAAATTAAGGTACTTGCTACATTTTTAGTTAATTTTTGTGTAAGTTGTGAGATAGGGGTCTTCTTTCTTTAAGATATGGTTATCCAGTTTTCCCAACATCATTTGTTGAATAAACTATTCTGACCCAGATGAGAGGATTTCGTAGCCTTGACAAAAATCACTTGGCCAATGTGAAAGTGTGTATTTCAGACTCTCAATTCAATTCCATTGTTCAATGTGTCTGACTTTATGCCCATAACATGCTGTTTTTACCATTGTAGTTAGATAATATGGCCTAATGTCAGGAAGGGAGAAAAATTTTGCAATTGTCTTTTCCAATTCTACAAAAATGTCTTGTAATTTTTATCAAAATTTCAATAAATCTATATATCAGTTTGATTAGAATTGACATCTTAATGATATATAGTCTTCCAACAGATGAACACAGAATAGCCTTCCATTTATTTAGATTACATTTGTTTCTTTAAGCAATGATTTATAGTTTTCTAAGTAAAGGTCCTTTGTATCCTTGGTTAAATGTACTCCTGAATATTTGATTATTTTAGTTTTTATTGTAAGTGAAATTTAATTTCTGACTTCCTCCTCAGACTGCACATTAGCAGTGTATAAAAACGCCATTGATTTTTTTGTAAATTAATATTGCATCTTGCCACTTTAATGGAATTGTTTATTAGTTTGAGTAGTTTTGAGTACTTTTCAGAATTTTCTAAGTATAGGATTATATTATCAGCAAATAGTGAATGTTTTACTTCTTCTCCTATTTGAATGCCTTTTTATTTCTGTGTCTTGCTTAATTTCTCTAGCTAGACCTTCTAGTTCCATACTGAATAGCAGTGGAGAGTGTGGGCAACCTTGTATTGTTCCCAATCTCTGTGGAAAATATTTCAGTCTTTCACCATTGAGTACCATGTGAGCTGTGGGTTTTTCAATTGTGCACTTTATCATATTGAGAAATTTCCCTTATATTCCTACTTTACAGAGTAGTTTTATCAAGAAATGGTGTATTTTGACAAATAACTTTTCTCTGTCTATTGAGATAATCATGTAATTTTTCTTCTTCAATTTATTAATGTGCTCTATTACATTGATTGATTTTCTGATGTTGAACAATCCTTGCATATGTAGTGTAAACTACGCTTGATTATGTTGAATTTTTAATGTGTTTATAGAATTGGTTAGCAAGTATTTTGTTGAGTATTTTTGCATCTATGCTTATGAGAGAAAATGGTCTGTAATTTCTTATTCTGATATTATCTTTATTTTTCTTTTGTATTTGTGTGATGCTATTTTCATAGAATGAGTTTGGTAGGATTCCTTCTTGTTTAATTTTTCAATAGTTTGAGCAATATTTTTATTAGTACTTCTTTAAATGATTGGTAAAATTCACCTGTGAAGAAATTTCATCATGGATATTTCATTTTGGGGAGGTTTATGAAGACTGTTTCAATTTCCTTCTTGTAGTTGGTTTGCTGATATCTTCTATTATTTCTACAGTCAGTTTGGCTTGTTCATTTCCTCAATATCCACACTCCTCAATGTTGTCTAGTTTGTGGGCATACAGTTCTTCATACTATCCTTTTACAATTTCTTTTATATCTGTTGGGACAGAGATAATATATAATTCTCATTTCTGATTTTTTTTTTCATATTCTCTCTTTTTTTCTTTGTTAATTTAGCTAAGGATTTGTCAAATGTGTTGATCTTAAAGAAGAGATTTTTAGTTCTGTTCATTTTCCCTACTGTTTTTTATTCTGCATTTCATCTATTTCTGTTCTTACCTTTATCATCTTTCCATCTGCTTGCTTTGGTTTTAGCTTGCTGTTCTTTGAGTTCTTCCAAATGTGCAATTAGGTCTTTGATTTTAACTCTTTCTTCATTTATTGCATAAACATTGAAGGCTATAAATTTTGTTCTCATCTCTGCCTTTGCTGTATCACATAAGTTTTAATATTTTGTGCTCTCATTTTCATTTGGCCTGAGGTATTTTCTGATTTCTCTTGCAATTCCTTTATTTTTTAAGAATGTACAGTTTAATCTCCATATATTTTTTAATTTTCCACCTTTATGCCTGTTAATAATTTCTAACTTTATTCTATTTTATGATCAAGTAAAGTGTTTTGTACAATTTCAATATTCCTTTATTTTATTGTGATCTGACTTATGTCCAATATTTAGTCCATCCTGGAGAAAGTTCCATGAGTAATTTAAAAAATTATATAAGGAGCTGAGGCATCATGGCATCAGTTTAAATTGGTACTCACCGTTTCTCTCACTGCCCCAAATCTCACAGCTGATTTGGAGCACTATCCTGCCAGAGTGAGCTTTATTTGAAGCCTAAGGAGTGGGAGCCTTTGGTGCATTGATCTGGAGTGAACTGGACAGGGAAATAGATTTTTCTAGATAGAACTGGAACGTAGAAAACAGAAAGGAAATAGAACAAGAAGAACAAAGTGTCAAAGAGAAAACTTAACACAAACACAACACCAGCAGCTAAATAAAACTCCAGAGCAGAGAAAGAAACTAATCATCTGAGTAAACCAATCAAGATAGAACAATGACTAGAAGGCAACAAAAAATTACAACCCATGCTAAGAAAAGGAAGACATGGACCAGTCCAATGAACAAACTAAAAACCAAGAAGAAATGCAGAACATCAAACAACTAATCAGAGCTGTCCAAACAAATATCATGGACCATCTTAATGAAGTGAAGGAAAAGATTAAGAATATTAAGAAAACACTGTGAGAACATACGGAAGAATTTATAAACATACATAAAATGATAACAGATATGATGGTGATAAATGGCACAATCCAAGAAATCAAAAAGACCCTGGAATCACATAACAGCAGATTTGAGCAGGCAGAAGAAAGAATTAGTGATGTGGAAGACAGTACATCTGAAATCAAACAGATAATAGAACAGATACATGAAAAGATAGAAAAAATCCAGCAGGGACTTAGGGATTGAAACAACAACACAAAATGCACAAAGATATGCATTATAAGCATCCCAGAGGGAGAAGAGATGGGAAAGGGAACAGAAGGAGTGTTGAAGGAAATAATGCCTGAAAACTTCCCAACCCTATTGAGGCAGATGTATGTACATATCCAGGAAGAACAGCACACCACAAGCAGTATAAATCCCAACAGGCCTACTCCAAGACATATACTTGTCATAACCCCAATGCTCAGGACAAAGAGAAAATACTCAAGGCAGAAAGAGAATAAGGAACCATCATATAGAAGTGAATCTCAATAAGAATAAGTGCTGATTTCTCATCTGAAACCATGGAGGCAAGAATACAGTAGCATGAAATAGTCAAGGTACTAAAAGAAAAAAAAAACACTTCTAGACAAGAATTCTCTGTTGAGCAAAGCTGGCATTCAAAAATGTTGGAGAGATCAAAATATTAAATGATAAAAAGAAATTAAAAGAGAATGTCAATAATAAACTAGCCCTTCAAGAAATACTAAAGAAAGTTCTGTAGGTTGAAAGGAAAAAAACAGGAGTGAGAGAGTTAGAGGAGAGTGTAAGAACAGCTAAAAAGAAAAAAAGAGAAATAGAAACAACATATGACATACATAAACACAAAGGAAATATGGCTGATCTAAGAAATTCTTTGATAGTAATAACACGGAATGTTAATGGATTAAACTCACCTGTCAAGAGACACAGATTGGCAGAATGGATAAAGAAATATGATCCATCTATATGTTGTCTACAAGAAACACACCTTAGACCCAGAGATTCAAGGAGGTTGAAAGTGAATGGCTGGAAAACAATTTTACAAGCAAACAATAAACAAAAAGGTGTGGGAGTATCTATAATAAAATGGACTTTAAATGCAAATCTATTGTAAAGACAAAGAGGGAACCTATATATTAGTAAAATTGGTAATCCTTCAAGAAAAAAGAAAAATCATAAACATTTATGCACCTAATCAGGACACCTCAAAATTCATGAGGCAAACACTGGAAAGACTAAGTGGAGAAATAGATGCCTCTGCAATTATAATGGGGGACTTTAATACACAATGATCACCATTACACAACATATCTTGGCAGAGAATCAATAAAGAAAAAAAAAAAAACACTGAATAATACTTTAGAGGACCTGGACCTAATAGACATATACAGAGCACCACACCCAAATACAGCAGGAAATAGATGCTGCACCTAGATGCTAAAATCATCAAAAAAATACTTGCTAATCACATTCAACAAAATAGTAAATGAATTATATATCATAACCAAGGGGGTTTCTTCCCATGTGTGCAAGGATGGTTCAATGTAAAAAAAAAAAACAATTAACATAAAAAAAAACAATCAATGTAATACACCACATAAACAGATTGAAAGAAAAAAAATCACATGATCATTTCTATAGATGTAGAAAAATGTTTGACAAAATACACACTTTTTCCTGATAACAACACTGCAAAAGATAGGATTGGAAGGAAACTTTCTGAACATGATAAAGGGTATATTTGAATAACCAAGAGCTAACATCATCATCAATGGTAAAATCATAAATGGTTTCCCTCCAAGATCGGGAACAAGAAAAGGATGCCCACTATGACTGTTCCTATTGAACATTGTGTAATAAGTACTTGCTCGAGCAGTGAGGCTAGAAAAAGATATACAAGGCATCAGAATTGGAAAGGAAGAAATAAAAATTTCACTATTTGCAGACAATATGATCCTATACATAGAAAGCCCTGAGAAATGTACAACAAAGCTTCTAGACCTATAAATGAGTTCAGTTAACTCACAGGCTAAAAGATAAATGCTGAAAAATCAGTAGCATTTCTGAATTAAAATAAAGTGCAATCTGAGGAGGAAATCAAGAAAAAAATACCATTAACAATAGTAATCAAATCATCAAATACCTAGGAATAAATTTAAGTAAAGATGTAAAGGACTTATATACAGAAAACTGCACAACACTACTAAAGGAAATCAATGAAGACTTAAATAAATGGAAGAATATTCCCTGTTCATGGATAGGAAGGCTAAACATCAATAAATGTCTGCACTACCCAAACTAATCTATAGATTTAATGTAATCCCAATAAAAATCAACAGAGCATTGTTTAATGAATTGGAAAAATTAACTGCAAAATTTATTTGGAAGGTTCAGAGGCCCCAAATTGCCAAGGACATACTGAAAAAGAAAAATGAAATTGGAGGTATCAAACTACCTGACTTTCAAATGTACTACAAAGCTACAGTGGTCAAAACTGCATGGTATTGGCACAAAGATAAACATACCGACCAATGGAACCGAATTGAGAGTTCTGATATAGATCCTCACATATACAGTCACTTGATATTAGACAAGAAAAGTAAGCCCATTCAGTTGGGAGAGAATGGCCTCTTCAACAAATGGTTCTTGGAAAACTGGATATCCATTTCCAAAAGAATGAGAGGAATACCATCGCACAGCTTATACAAAAATCAACTCAAGATGGATCAAAGATCTAAATATAAGAACCAATACTATAAAGACCTTGGAAGATAATGTAGGGAAGCATCTACAGGATATTAAAAGGAAATGGTTTCAAGAAACTTACACCCAAAGCATGAGCAGCAAAAGAAAAAAAGAGATAAATGGGGTCGTCTCAAAATTAAAATGTTTTTCACCTCAAAAGTCATTATCAAGAAAGTAAAAAGGCACCCTACCCAGTGGGAGAAAATATTTGGCAACCATTTATCTGATAGGAGCCTAATATCCTGCCTATATAAAGAAATCCTACACCTCAAATATGGAAAGACAAACAACCCATTTAAAATCTGGGCAAGTGACCTGAAAAGACACTTCTCCAAGGAAGAAATACAAATGGCTAAAAAGCACATGAAAAGATGTTCAACTTCACTAGCTATTAGGGAAATGCAAATCAAATCTACAATGAGATACCATCTTACACCCATTAGAATGGTGGCAGTTAAATATACAGCAGAGTATAGGTGTTGGAAAGGATGTGGAGGAATGGGAACACTCATCCACGGATGTTGGGAATGTTGAATGGTACAGACATTTTGGAGGACAGTTTGGCAGTTTCTCAGAAAACTCAGTATAAAATTTCCATGTGATCCAGCAATTCCACTACAGAGTATATACGCAGAAGATTTGCAAGCAAAGACAGAAACAGATATGTGCACACCAAAGTTCATGGCAGCATTATTCACTATTACCAAAATTTGGAATCAACTGAGGTGCCCATCAGCAGAAGAATGGATAAACAAAATGTGGTACATACATACAATGGAATGCTACTCAGCTGTAATAAGAAATACAGTGCTAAAACTGGGAAAACATGGATGAATCTTGAGGAACTTATGTTGAGTGAAGCATTGAAGAATGAACAGTACATGACCTCTTTGATATGAATTAAGGAAATTGAGCAGTCTCAGAGAGCTATTGTCTGTAAGATAGGCTTACAAGAAATAGAAAGAAAGGAGAAGGTTATGAGCCATCACCCACACTGGTATAATCAATGGTAAGATGAAAGAGTGTAGATGCATATTGAAGGGATTGGACAGTAGGCTAGTGATAGTACTGGGTTGGGTGGTGCAGGGATGACAGGTGAGTAGATTGGGACAATTGGGTTAGAAGGTCCAGGTTACTGGGGTGAGGGTTGGGAGAGGGACTAGGTGAATATTGGGGATTTCTGAGTATGTGGTTGAAAGTACAAAGTTGGAAATGCACTGATGGCAATATGGCAAGGAACATTTACAGGATTAGTGTGTTGGATTGTGGGGTACATTCTGGGCAGGGTGCACATGGAGGAGGCTTCTCGGGAGTGTGTGAGTGATCATTTTGTCATAATGTGCTGTATCAGTGGGTGGATACTCAAAAAATGAGCAGAAGGGTGTTGGTCCCCCATCCTTGAGAGGACCTTTTTGTGCAGAAATAGACAGCTGGGAGTCTCTGGAGAGCAAGGGAGTTTCTTAATAGGGAAGAACAAACCACTGTGTTAAAACCTCAGTCTTGTTGTATGTAAATTTGAATCTTGTCATCCAATGAGGCAACCCAGGGGTTTGCCTTGGGCCCCGGGGTGATGGGTAGGGAAGAATAGTATACATTGAACAGTTTTTATTTAGTGGTCAGTGGAATTGTTCTGCATGATCTCATAGTGAAGGATACAGGACCTGGCAAATATCATCAACATTTATAAAAGTTTACAGTCTAAAATGTAAACCATTGGCCATGTTTAGTAGCTATATTTCAATATTTGTATATCAGTTATAACAAAGTTACCATCCAGATATAAAAAGGTATTAATATGGGGGTGCAGAAAAGAGTAGGATGTTGGGTATATGAGAGTATCCTGTATTCTGTACATGATTTTGCTGTGCCCTAAAATTTCTTTGAAAAATAGTGAGACACTGGAGAATGAGAGGTGGAAGGTGCCGTGGTACAGACTAGACACAAGATATTGCAGTGATAAAAGGCAAAAGGTAAAAAAAAAATTCTTTTATAATTTTCATTTTTTTAAATATCCCAATCTTTTAATTTTATTTTATTTTTAGTTTTTTTTAAAATTTTTATGCATTTTATCTCTTACATTTAAACTTATCATTATTATTTCATTTTCCTATTAATTGTATTCAGCTATTGTAATGGCTTCTTCTTTGAAGAAGCTTTGGATAACATAAGGGTTACAACTGGGCAGGGGAGGATCATTGGTGTGGGGTGTCAGGGATGGGGGATGCATGGGAGGAAGTTAACCTGAGCATATATATAAGGTACATAAAAATGTTCAAATGTTCATAGGGAATTGTCACAGTTGATGGAGACTCACAAAATAAAAAAGAGGGTACTGAATACCCATCCTGGAAAGCTCTGCCACATTCTATAAGGGAGCAGCCACAGCACCCAAGTGCAGGGCCACTGAATTGTGAAGGAGAATGATCCACTGATGGGTCCTTGATATTAATGACTAGGCTTATGAGACTTTGCTCTTCAAATAGAAACCTAGCCTATTGTTATCGTGTGCCAAAGCGTTACCTCCTGAGAGCCTCCTTGTTGCTCATTGTGGCCTCTCTCTAAGCCATACTCAGCCTATGAATGCATTACCATCCTCCCACTTTGGGACATGACTCCCAAGGATGAGCCTCCCTGGCACTGAGGGATTAATACCAAGCACCAAATAGCAATACAACTGGAAAAGGTCCTCGAGTAAAAGGGGAAAAAGGTACAAACAAATGAGTTTATATGGCTAAGAGACTTCAAAGTGAGTCTGGAGGTCATCCCAGAGGTAACTTTTGTGCACATCTCAGCAGGATCTCATAGAATTCCAAAATAAATACCACCTCAAATACTGGGGCTCCTGAGGGCTCTACAGACACCAAGGTACTATGGTCAGGGTGGATAGCTATGGAGTTTGGTGCCTTTCCAGTGGGCCTTACCCTGGAGTTTGTGCTCCTCAGAGTGACAGAGTTGGACTCAATTATGTCTTCCCTGCACATGGATAATTTGTCCCTTCTATTTGAACCTATACTTGGTGCTGGAGTATTTATCTGTACATCCAGAGATTCAAGTCTTTGGTCTGTCCATGTCCCAGCTGGGCCCAGAGTCTCAATGGAGCTGCCACACCTAATCTACAGCTCATTGGACTCTCCCAGGACAACTGGCAGGGACATGAAGGTGGACAACTGCTGTCCCAAGGAATGGAGAGATTCTGTAGCTGCAGGCAGCATAGTCCCATCCATCTTCTCCGTGGGATATAAGCCCCTTTTAAATTGGAGGTGGAGTCGACATCACTATCCCAGAATCCTCAGGATTGGGGGAAGAGCTATGGAGTAGAGTGGACTTACTGGTATTCTACTAGAGACATATTGTGATTCTAGAAATGGAAGAAATTACAACACTGATGTGAAGCCAGTGGCCACTGGATGCTCTCGTGGTAGGGATAGGGAAAACAGTTGAAATATGGGCTTTTTCAGGATTTGGGAATAGTCCTGAGTTACATTGTAATGACAGATATAGGCCATTTTATAGCATCACAAAGGATGTAGAACTGTGTGGGATAGAGTGTAGACTATAATGTGAACTATGGTCCATGCTTAATGGCAAAACCCCATGATGTGTTTATCTATTGCAATGAATGTTCCACACTACTGAAGGATGTTTGTGTGGGAGGGTATGGGAGGTGTGGCAGTGGGGCATATGGGAATGTCTATAGTTTATGTGTAACATTTATGTAATCAAAGTAACTTTTAACATTTTTTAGAAAAGTATATATATCTTGGAAAAGTCCCAATATAGTGACAGGATGTGAAACTTTATCAATAATCTTCTCCCACAAGGCTACTAATAATCAACTAGGATCAGTACAGATCAACTGTTTCCAGGACTCCAGAGACCAGAAGAACAGAGTACACCATCCAGGGAAGAACAGGAAAAGGAAACTGAAAATCTGTGATGAACATTCATGAGTAGATTCCTCCAAGTTACAGAAGCAAATGTCTATCTCCCAGGGGCAATGCAGGCCATCTGGGGACCCACTCCACAGTTGGAAGCAGAAGCTCTCTTTACCAAAAGGAAGGAAGAGGAAGTGGCCCGGACAAACTAAAGTGTTGTTTGGCAATTTCGGCTAATAGATACCATCCTTGAACACAGCTAGGTTTTCAACTTACCAAGCCACAAAGAAGACAGCAGCATTTGTGTTGTCTCCACCCCTGGCAGGAATGGAAGCAGGAAGAGTGATTGAAATCCACCACAGCCCCCTGGGGAGGTATGGATAAGATCCAGCATTCCCAGTTGGAAAACCATTGCTTGGGCCACCACACCCAGCAGGAGTGGAAATTGTGTATAGTGTGAATACTTTCTGCAGCAGAGCAGGCAAACTCACACTTGACCCAAATGCCCCAAGGAATGAGGGTAAATGCACACTGTTTTTGTGGGCAATGTAAGCAAATTCACCCAACCACCTTGAACAGCTACTACACTCTCATCCCCAAGGTGCCCTAGGAAGGAGAAGAATGAAAAGCAGCCTGATCACTGTGCCTTCAGATAGTGCAGGCAGAGTCACCTCACACACCTGGGTGACACAGCATAAGAGGTAGCAGTTGATCAGAGAACTCATATTTCAGGAGCTGGGAGCCATGCAACACTTTCATCCTGAATAACCTGGTAACCTCATCCTCAACCATGCCAACACCAGGAGATATTCAGCTGAGAATTAAAAGCAAAGTATAGCATTGTGGCAGCAAGGAACAACTGGATATAGAGTGCTACCTGCTGGGTTCTTTAGGAAAGCCTTGATTGAGGGAGATATCAAAGAGAAGGAAGGCATTATGGTCTTTTCTATAGAGCACATTGCAATTGATTCCACTTCCTTCATTGGTCTCCTGAGCTTGACCTGTCTTGGAAACAGAGCTGGGAAGGTTGTCTCCAGAGATAAACTTATACCAAAATTAACCTTCCAGTAAGTAACAGTGAAAGAAGACAAAAGGAGTATTAAAATTTTGCAGAAACAAATAAAAAAAAAGAACAGAGCAGATTAATATTCACAGAGGAGAAACCTGGGAAGCTTTAGAAAAAGCCAACCAATAAAAAAGCCACTGGCTAAATTGAGAAACTGAGCACAGAATAAACACACAAAAAAATCAGTTGCCAAGACCCCAGCAAAAAATTACAAGCTATACTAAGAAACAGGAAATATGACCCAGCCAAAGGAACAAATTCGACCCTCAGATGAATCAGAGGATTTGAGACAACTAATCACATATATACAAACAAATCTGCTTCATAAATTCAATGTGATGGCTAAAGAGTTTAAAGATACTAAGAAGACACTGGTTGAACACAAAAGTATTTGAAAACTTGCAAAGAAAAATAACAGATCTTATGGGAATGAAAGAAAATGGAAGAGGCTAAAAATACATGGGAGGCATATAATAGTAGATTTCAATGAGCTGAGGACAGAATACATGTCTTGGAGGAAAGAGCACCAGAATTTGAAAAGACAGGATAATAGAAAGAGGAAAAAGTCAATAAAATGGAACAGGGTCTCAGTGAATTGAATAACACCTCAAAACGCACAAACATACACATTATAGGTGTCCCAGAAGGAGATGAGAATGGAAAACGGGTAGAAAAAATATTTGAGGAAATAATGACTGCAAATTAACCAACTCCTTTGAAAGACATAACTATCAATATCCAATAAGTGCAATGCAACCCAAACAGAATAAATCTAAATAGACATACTTTGATACACCTACTATTCCAAATATCAAATGCCACAGATAAATAGATAAATAAGGGAATTCTGAAGGCAGGAAGAGAAAAACAATTCATTACATACAAAGGACACTAAATGAGACTAACTACTGATTTCTCATCCAAAACCATGGAAGCGTGAAGGCAATGGTATGATATATGGAAGAGAAAAACTGCCAGCCCAGAATTTGTATCTGGCCATACTGTTCTTCTAAACTAAAGGTGAGTTTAAAATCTTCAAAGTGAAGCAAAATATAAAAGAATATGAGAGAACAGGAGAAAAAGGAAAAGAACAGGAGAAAGAGGCCTGGAGAAATTTGTAGAAATGAAGATTATTAGTAATCTAGAAAAAAGGGTAAAAAGAGAAAGAATAGTATGATAGGTCAACGAAAAGCCCAAAGATATAATGGACAAAGCAAGTAATACCTTTACAGTAATAATGCAGAATGTTCATGGATTAGACTCCCCAATCAAAAGACATAGACTATTAGAAAGGATTAAAAAAAAAAAAAGAAAAAACAGCCATGTATATCCTATCTACAAAACATTTACCTTACATGGACACAAATAACCTGAAATTAAAATGTTGGAAAAAAGACATTCCATGCAAATAGTAATAAAAAAATATCTTGGGTAGTGATAATAATATCAGATAAAATAGATATTAAATCAAAACTGTTATAAGAGATGATAGATATTATATGTTAATAAAAGTAGCTTTAGCTGAGAAGAAATAACAATAATACATATTTATGTACTTATCAGTGTGCCCTAAAATACATGATGCATACAGTGGCAAAACTAAAGAGGGAAATGAACATCTCTACAATAATATTTGGAAACTCCAAGGCAACACTCTCATCTTTGGAATGAAGAACTGGAAAAAGGATCAATGAAAAAGAGATAACTTGAATAATATGATAAATGAACTAGAACTCACTGATATATATAGAACATTTCACCCCCAAACAACAGGTTATAGATTTTTCTAAAGAGCTTATAGACCTTTCTCTTGGATATATCATAGGTTTGGTGATAAAACAAGACTCCATAAATTTAAAAAGTTTGAAATTATATAAAGCACTATCTCTGATCATAATGGAATGAAGATGGAAATCAACAACAGGTGAAGAAAGGGAAAACACAAATATATGGAGCTTAAACAATACACTCTTATACAATCATTATGTGAACAAAGAAATCAGTAAATATCTCAGGACAAATGAAAATGAGACCACAACGTATCAAAACCTATGCAATGAAGTGAAGGTAGTGCTGAGAGGCAAATTTATAGCCTTCAAAGCTTACATTAAAGCAGAAGAAAGAGCTAAATCAAAGAACTAACTGAAAAACTACAGACACTACAAAAAGAACAGAAAACTAACCCCAAAGTAATCAGAAGGAAAGACATAACAAAGATTAGAGCAGAAATTTAAAAATGTGAGAAAATAAAAGTTAGAGCAAAATATCAATAGAATCAACAAAACCAAAAGTTGGTTCTTGAAATGATCAACAAAACTGACAAACCCCTAGTTAGACTGAAAATGAAAAAAAAAAAAAAA
>JAQZBX010040570.1:0-22633 GCA_029593785.1 Cabassous unicinctus | reverse complement strand
ATATGATAGAGGAAAGAGTCAGTGAAGACAGAATAATATAAAGTATATAATCTGAAAATCAGAAAGCCAAAAATAAAAATAAAAAGAACAGAATCTCAGGGACCTGAGGTCTAATATTCACTTCACTGGAGTCCCAGAAGAAAAGGACAGTGTGTGGTACATAAAACTATCTGAGGAACTAAAGGCTGAAAACTCAAATTTTCCGTTTTACTTGCATTACTTCCAGGGGGAAAAATTGGAATAATTGAGGATTTCTCATTGGAAGCCATGGAGGCCAGAATAAAGCGGAACAATATTTTTAAGTACTGACGAAAAAGAACTATCGATTCAGAATTCTATATCCAGAGAAAATATCTTTCAGGAATGATGGTGAAATAAAGGCATTCTCAGATTAAGGAAAACTAAGAGAATTTATTGCCAGAAGTCATGCTCTAAAAGAAATGCTAAAGGAAGTTCTTTAGACAGAAGAAATAGGACACCAGAAGGAAATCTGAAACATTAGGAATGAAGGATGAGCAACAGAAATGGTAATAGTCCTTCTCCTCTTGAGATCTTTAAACTATGTCCAGGTGATGGAAAGCACAAGGTATATCAGTACCTGGTGGAGTTTTCATTCAACTTATGTAGATATAATACATAAGATAAAATATGTATCAAATGACTGAAGGGTGACTCAACTTCACATTCAAAATAGGGCGAAAAAATTGTAAAACTGCCATTTATTCTTTTAAAGAAGAGAAACTGTGTGAAAACCAGATTTCCATAGGTCTTTAACAGCACAATCATTTTCCTCATTTCTTTTACTAGATCTTCCCTTCTCTCCAAGTGGGAACAACAATATCAAACAACTTGTCATTGCCTACTTGTGCACAATACTGTCAAGATCACAAGCTGAAGAGATATATTCTTTGGCTTTTAGAAGCTTACAATCTAAACTATTCAACTCCAACATAAAAAGAAATAAAAGCAGGGAGCCAACGTAGCTCAAGTGGTTGAACGCCTGCTTCCCATGTTTGAGGCCCTGGGTTCAACCCCCAGTACCTCCTAAAAAAAAAAAAAGGCAAAGAAAAAGCAATGGAATTTAAAGAAACAAAATTTTAAAAAAAACCACTGAGCAATGATTTAAAGATTCAAAATATGCATTTTCTGTCAGTAAAATATCAACGCATTTGTAATACACAAAGGAAAAAAGGTTCACTGGACCATTGTTTTTGTTTTATTTTAAAATGGAAAGCCATTCCTGATAGGAAAATGTACTTACATTTTTTAAGTCAGAGCTCCTACTGAGTGCCAGACTTGGAAAAAACAGATTGCTCAATTTTATAAATCCCAGGTCGGGTTATTGAGTAGGTGTAAAAGTTCAGATACACAGAAACAAATACTTTGAAGAAATGCCAAAATCACCCCACATGTATTAACTGAAACCTCATATTAGAAATAAATCATTTCAGCTTTAATTTATCTTGTTAGTTCTTAAAAATCTTATTCTTGGCCTATAGAAAAAATATCTTTTAATCTGTAAATATTCTGAGTATATATTTTGTTTAAGTAAAATGCATGATATTCAGTATTATTAATACATTTTTAAAATGCAGGCAGTTATGCCAACTGTCCTTGATGTGTTTGTAACACCCTAAAGATTAAACAGTATGTCATAAATCCTATTACAGTATATAATCTCTAAATTACATTCAAGGGATAAAAATATACAGCATATTAATGAATTTACATTTTCATAATACCCTTTATACTGAATGTGAGAATCTAGTTACTTTGGATAGAAGTTTATGAAAATTCATCACTCATAGCTATTAAATGAAATATATTCTGCTCATCCTTGGAATCATTACTTTGAAAATGATGTCAGCCTTAGAAGTGGATTAATCTCTCTCATTTCTCCTGCCCCATATTCAGGATATATTTACATTCTATCTGCAAGATGTGGGACAGAAAGAGAACGCAAAGGGGATAAAAATCTAAAAATAAAAATACAACATTAAACTAAAAATGTTATACCTGCATGCTTAGAACAAACATGTTTTTAATACACTGGAAAAAATGATAGCCAAGTAGGTTTAACAAAAAAATGCCCTGTCCCCAAACTTCCATCAAAAAAATCTCACAATGAAAGAGCAAAAGCTCATTTTTATTGAGTGATGAGGGGGAAAGGATGCAACCTTCCAAAATATCATCACGTGTCAGTTAAATACACACACAATATATTTACTACATGTGCTGGTTTGAGTCTTTTGTGGACCCCAGAAAATCCTGTTCTTAAAGCAAACCCATTCCTGTTCCTGTAAACCCATTGTAGATAGGATCTTTTGATTAGATTGCTTCAGTTAAGAGCCTTTGATTAGATTGCAGGACTCAGGGTGGGTCTTAATCCTCTTACTGGAGTCCTTTATAAACAGAGGACTAAAAATCCACAGCACACAGAAAGCAACCCACAGAGACAGAGAGAGGAACCCAGGAGAGAGAAAAGCCACAGATGGAGCTGCCCAAAGCAGAACTAGCAACATGTCCCAGTGGAGAGCAGAGAGATGAGTGGACCAGCATTGTGCTTTGCTATGTGCTTGATCACCCACAGGTGAGCCCAGATAGAAAGCAAATTTAGATGCCCCCCTCCATGTGCTTGATGGAGGCTACTTGCTAAGACACCATTTCTTGACGATGCCTTGATATGGACACTTTCAGAGCCTCAGAACTGTAAGGTTTTTGTTTGTTTGTTTGTTTGTTTTTAAGGTACTAGGGGTTGGGGATTGAACACAGGACCTCATGTGGGAAGCTAGCACTCAACCACTGAGCCACATTGGCTCCCCTGAGTTGGCTTTTTCATTTGTTTTCGCTTGTTTTTGTTTTTTTCTAGAAGGCACCAGTAACGGAACCCGGGACCTCCCATATGGGAAGCAGGTGCTCAACTGCTTGAGCCACATCCACTCCCCAAAACTGTAAGCTTTTAATCTAATAAATTCCCATTTCCAATACATTGCTCCCAGCAGCCTTTCACAAACTAAAACACTGCATAATCTGAGATGTGAAGCATAATATGAGATGTTGAAAAATAAATTACATGAATGAACATTTATTCCTTGCAGTGAGTTGCCCCAAAGAGATATAAGTCCAAGTCATAATCCCTGGCATCTATGAATGTGACCTTATTTGGGAATAGGGTCTTTGCAGATAAAATCAAGGGTGCTGAGATGAGATTATCCTGGATTTACAGATGACCCTAAATCCAATAACTGGTGTCCTCATAAGAGAAAAAAAAGGGAGATTCGAGACACAGAAAATCCAAAAGATAGATCTAATATAATCTAGAGAGGTCCTTAGGGACTACGCCAGCATGAAATGTGAATCCTTTTATTTTTATGACCATTTAGAATGAACTTTAGAAGAACACTCATACATAAAAACAACACCATTCAGAAGTTATCAACACAACTGCCTGCCCAAATACTCAACAGTCATCAAAAAAAGGGTCATCCAAGCAAATGCTTCCCAACCAGTATGCCTGTGCAAACTGATTAATTATGGTAACCTATCCCACATGTAACCTGAAGTTTAAAAAAAAAAAGCCAGGAGGAGTTGAAACTTGAATAAAATAGCAGTTTACCAGCTATAGGGTAGTCCAAGGCCTAATGAAACCTGAAATTTCAGGCATGCAGGTGAAAGCATCAGTCCCCTTTCAAATACATAGCACTTCTTTTAAAGTAGCACGAGAAGGAAGTACACAATTCAATAAGCATTCTTGACCACCCCTGCTCCCCCCCTCCCCCCAAATCTGGGCAAACTAACATTCAGAACATGAACCTGACTGATCAAGTCTCTAAATTTAGCTCCTAATTTAAAAGAAATAGAAGGGACAAAGGAAAGTGTTAAGCACTACAAGGGTGCAATTAGTAAAGGCAGATTGTGGGACAAAATTTGGTTTCTTAAACAATTATCTCCAAAACCTGGAGGGTGCAGAGAGGACATAGCAGGAAACCATTGGAAGGTTTTGTGCAGAGGAGTGACATGACCTGACCAAAAGTGACATGACTGCTTTGTAGAGAGCAGAATGTAAAAGGGCAAGAATATCGACAGAAAGAATAATTGGAAGGCTATTGCCATAATCTATTAAGAGATGATAGTGATTTAGCCCAGGACAGCTATGGGAGAGGTGGTGAGAAGTAACCAGATTCGGGATATAGTCTAAAGGTAGAACCAACAGTTTTTACAATAGATGGTTGGTTCTTGCCCTTTTACATTACAGTCTGAAAGAAAGGAAGGAGACAGAGATAACCACAGTGCTTTTTCTGGCAAATGGAAAAATGGAGCTCCCTTTTACTGAGATGAATAGTGTAGGGGTGGAGGATGAAGGAGAGAAGCCAAATCAAGAGTTCAGATTTAAGATGCTTATTAATATGCAAGAGGGAACAGTGAGGTAGTCAGAAAAGAGCCACAGGGATTAGATGAAATCATGTAGGAAATGACTGTAAGAGTAGAAGAGGCCTGAAGGCCAAGCCATGAGGCCTACAATGTTTAAAGGGCAGAAAGACAATAACAATAGTTAACACATTATACTATTTGCCAAGTACTGTTCTAAGAGCTTTACTAAATATATTTATTTAATCTTCATAACAAGCCTCTGATGTAGAATTATCACTTAATTTTATACATCTGAAACCAAAGCACAAGAAGGATAAGTGATCTGCCAAGGTCACACAGTAAACAGCAGAACCATGATTTGTACATGCAGACTAGCTCTATAGTCCTCACTCTTAAGAATTAAACTACATGACATGATCTTTCCAGAAAGGATGATCAGACCAAAGAATCCTTGGTATGACCAGTGAGGTAAGAGAACCAACAGAAGTGGTATCTTTGAGGCCAAGGTGAAAAATTTCAGCTGCTGCTGATTAATCAAGAGGGCTAAGAATAGACTACAGGATCTGACAAGGCAGAAGTCAATAAAACACAACCAATATCGTTACCATCATAAACTGGCATTCTTTTGTACTGCTATTTCTAAATTGTATTATTATAAAGTATTTATAAAAGAATACATAATTTAAAGAATACAACCAGTTTAAGACCCTTTTTTACCAGGTTTATCCTGCTTTTACTTCCCCTCATACATCTCATGTTGGAAATTTTTATCTAGATACATTTATTCATAATTAACTCATTTCTTTATTTTTAACTCAAAGATTAACTTAGCAATATGGAATAAACATCTACTGACAACAGCAAGCAAAAATTAAATCAGCACTAAACATGCAATAAGATGGTTAATGTCTTAGGCTCTGGCATACCAAAAATAACACGAAAACTCCCCTTCCCATTTTAATGGAGGTTTAAAATGAAATTACTGATAATTTAACACTAGACAAATAGTTTTAGATGATGAAAAGTCACTGACAGGGAAAGTGAATGTGGCTCAAGCAATTGGGCTCCCATCTACCATATGGGGGGGTCCTGGGTTCAGTTCCCGGGGCCTCCTGGTGAAGGCGAGCTGGCCCACACAGAGGGCTGGCCCAACAAGATGATGCAACAAAAAAGACACACAGGGGAAAAGTCAATGAGAGACACAACAAGCCAGGGAGCTGAGGTGGCTCAAGCGATTGAGTGCCTCTCTCCCACGCTGGAAGGTCCTGGGATCAGTTCCCAATGCCTCCTAAAGAGAAGATGAGAAGATAGGCAGACACAGAAGAATGCGCAGCGAATGGACAAAGAGCGCAGACAGAGCGCAAGCGGCAAGAGGGGAGGGGGTAAATAAAATAAATCTTAAAAAAAAAAAAAAGTCACTGATAGTATTAATTCAATAAAGTAAAATTTCATTCTCAAACTCAAAAACTTCTCGAAGTACTTGGCTTCAACTTGTCAGTCTTTTGAAATGAACCCTCCAGCTTTGGTTTATTTCCTTAGGGCAGAATTTCAGGTTGCTTGAGCCCATTGTGTCTATTATCCATGATCTTCACATTCAATGCAAGAAAGCCACAAAATAATCCATATACATATCAATCTAAGAATCTGCTACTTGCAAATGTAATGTATACCAAGTTGCCTCTTTAACAAATCAGATTCATTCACCACTGCAATGGACTACAAAGTTTAAGCAAGTCTGAATATATCATGGTGATTTAATTATAATTTTAAATCTAATTGTATTTTTTAGGGTATTGATACTATTTCTCTACTAATACCAAGTACAAAATAGAAGAAGAAGATTTTCAGAAAGAGAGATATCAGGGCATTCAGGATGAGTAAGACCAGGGCAACAGGCAGGAGCAGGATCCTGCCAGGCCCTACCAGTTGCTCTCCCAGTTCTGGCATATTTTTTCTTAAATGCTTGTTCCCATGATGTAAGTCAATAACGGGAATCTGGAAAATTGCCATTAAGGACTGAATAAACTTACTTTATCAGTGATCCAAAACACTTAAGTCTGAATCTTCAGGCTGCACAGTCTAAGCTGATTTCTAGATTTATCAATTAACAGTATTACACATAAGTCTGAATCTTCAGGCTGCACAGTCTAAGTTGATTTCTAGATTTATCAATTTAATTAACAGTATTACACATATTAAGTTGCTACATAACAGCTTTCTGACACAAAAACACTCGATTTAAGTGTTAGCTGAACTGATATGAATTATAGAAGGCTTCTGAAGTTTGCCAAGATAACATGCACAACAGAAGTGTGAACAGTCAGTATAACAGACAGCTAAAAAGACTCCTCTGAGAATCTACTCCTATGGTTAAAACACAACTGGAGAGGGCGGATGTGGCTCAAATGGTTGGGCGTCCATCTCCCATATGGAGGGACCTGGGTTCAATCCCTGGGACCTCCTGGTAAAATAAAAAGAAAAATATAGAAGGTGCACCACCAGGCCCCACGCATGGGCATGCCAAGCCACACTGAGCCACAAAGCAAAATGATGACGTAACAGGAGAGAGACACAAGGGAGAGCGGAGAGCCAAGACGAGATGTGCCAAAAAAACAGGAACTAAGGTGGTTCAGGCAGTAGGACGCCTCTCTCCCACATCGGAGGTCCCAGGATTGAATCCCAGTGAAGACAGGAGGAGAAGAATGAGAAAAGGGGGCAGGAAACAGACACAGAGAATTGCCCAGCGAATGGACACAAAACAGCAAAAGTGGGGGAAGGGGGGGGTGTTAAAATGTATAAAGTAAATAAATAAATCTTTGAGAAAAAAAAAAACACACATTTGGAAGAACGTACAAGTACAATACAAACAAAATGCAATAAAAGTCCAATACTTCATTAACACTGGGTAAGGAAAGAGGAGTGGCTCAAGGGAAGAGAAGGAATTAGGCCTGAATTTACAAGGTGAAGAGGGAGTTACAGAAAGAGTAGAAGGCAATACAGCACCGTGGTTAGGAATGTGGGCTCTGAAGGAAGACTATCTCATTTGAAATCCTAGGTATCCCACTTACTTGGGCAAGTTACATTACCTCATTGTACCTATAGCCTCATCTATACATGAGATGATAATAATACCAATACATTAGGCTGTGAAGATGAAATAAGTTAATACATGTAAAGCACTTAGAAAAGTAAAATGAGTAAATATTTGCTATTAGTATTGAAATTGTACTCATTCTTGCCTAGTAAACTTAGGCAAATTACTGTCAGGTTGAACCACATATAACTGCTATTTTTGTAGGCCAAAATATTTTTGAATATCCATAAATTTTTAGGGTTCAATTAAATACAAAATAAAGAGCCATGAAAACAAGCTGCTAAGAATGCTATGGGACCAAAGCCCTAAAAAACTAGAATTAATCTAGCAATTTAGTCACATAGCAGCTTGAAGACAAATCTGAAGAAAAAAGAAATTTGCTGCAGGTTGAAAACAAATCACATTTCAGATAATAAATCATTCAATTCAGTATGATTGATCTCTAAGGCAACCAATAGTTTACAATGGATTGATTTTGAAAGCTGAACTAATATTTTATATTTAAGTATCTATCCTCTGTCCTCCAAGTCACAAAATAAATGTTTTCACAATTTCAAAAGGTACACACTGCATTTAACAGTTTTCAATCACATGAATATTTTACAAAGCTGATACTGATTTAGAAGATTCCAAAAAGTGTTAAGAAAGTTTTTAATCAATATGCTTTTATTGTTCAAATACATTTATATTTCATAAATATCTACCTCAAATTTTATATAAAATTACTATTATTTTCCTGAATATTTCCAGAAGGATAATTTCTACGATTTAACAAAGAGTCTACAGTCTACCTTAAAGGCTCTAAATTTCTCCACCTGAAGTGGTTACAATGACATCTCAAAAAATGATAGCACATTTCAAGATAGCCTAATTTTCCACCAGGCTATCTTACATTCATCTTTTAAATTTCCACAGCATAACTATGAATCTTTAAAAGATATGTAATTTCAAAATGTCTTCCAGAAACTCCATATCCATTAGAGTCACTCCCCAATTGCCACCTTCTCCCATCCTCTAGCAACTGGTAACCTAGTTTTTGTGCCTAAGGATTTACCTATTCTGGAAATTTCATATAATACATGGCTTTTTGTATCTAAATTTTTTCACTTAACATAATGTTTTCAAATTTCATCCATGTTGTAGAATGTATCAATACTTTATTTTTTTATGACTAATATTCCATTGTATGAATATATGTAACATTTTGTTTATCCATTTATCAGTTACTGGATACTTGAGTTGTTTGCACTTCTTGGCTATTATGAATAGTTCTAATATTAATTTCATCATTTCACCCCCTTTTAAGAAACTGTGACAAAGTTTTAAAGTTAAAACAAACTACACAAGGCACTGGTAGAAGTCTCTGAAGTTCCTAAAGTCAAATTAAATTATGATACAGT
The DNA here is from genome assembly GCA_029593785.1 of Cabassous unicinctus. NCBI lineage: Eukaryota > Metazoa > Chordata > Mammalia > Cingulata > Chlamyphoridae > Cabassous > Cabassous unicinctus. The sequence goes on along the minus strand of JAQZBX010040570.1, from coordinate 13,768 downwards.
TTCAAGGAGTAGTACCTTCTTTTTTATGTATAGACTCTTATCTTCTGAGTTCATCCATTCTACATTAAAAACCATCTGGACAGGTAAAAGAGGAAAAAAAATCTCATCTACCTTCTGCAGACCAGGAATAAACAGGAAAGGCAAGGTAATAACAGAGAATGCTACAAAATACAATATTTTAAGTTTCTTATGTTGACCTTAATCAGTTCTTTAAAAATTTTACATATCTCACCTTTAATTTAAATATTTAAGTGAAATAAAAGTAATTTGTTACAATGGCAAAATTATATATTTGTATTTGAAGAAATGAACAAACCAAATATGTATATATACATTTAATTATCTTAAGTTTTTAGTTTGAGCTATCCTCCTAAAGCAGTATGGCAAAAATATCTGCTAAAAATACCAGGATTGACCTGTGGATCTGAAGAGACTCAACCTTCCAAATATTTGCTTTTGGTTTAAAAAAAAAAAAAAAAATCATCCAAAATGTCCAAATCAGCAAAACTGATAGATTATAATTTATCCTATATGTTTGGGATCAAAGACTGGTTTTCTTGATTAGTGATTGAAAGTATTTTGATATAAAGTAAATCTCCTCTAAAATATCTGCCTGAAAAATACAAACTTCAGAGTGTTGATTCAAATTATATATAACGTGGCCAAGAACCCCTAAATGTTACAACTGAAATGACAGTTTGCAATCTAGCAATTCAGTAACTTTCAAATCAATAATACTTTTGTTTGTTTTATGCAAAAGGACAACAAAAATGTTATCAAAATAATACAAAATTATTGCTCTATAAATAACATTCATAGTATTCTACCAAAACAAATACTGCACTCAAAAGAAAAAAGAAAAAAAAGGAGAAAAAAAAAAATCCACGATATTTTTGAGACTGTGTGAAACTACACCAATTTTTTAAAAGCAAATACTGTTTTACTAGGATTCTAATTTTCCACATCTATATTCTAAACCCACAGCTTTACTTACCAACTATGAAAACTTAACAGTGAACAACACCTTTTTTAATAGAAGATATTCTATAAGTGTACATTTAAAAATCTACTTCCAATAAGCTATTAAAGAGTTTTCATAAAAAAAAAAAGACACTAGCACCCTATAAAATTTTTTGCTATAATTTTTAATCTATATATTTAAACCAATTAACCGTTATATTTGTAGACTATCAAATACACTCTGGGCCTAAATTTTAATTCAAATTCAATAAAAATTTATTGAGTAGCATCTACTACATGCCTAACACTATCCTAAGCACTGGGAAAAAATAAAGATTTTGGTTTTTCCTGTCTTTCTCCCTCCTTGTCCTTATAGCCTACATATATAATCACTTGATGAAAGATGCCAGCAGGACAGTACTACCCTCATTTACTACACAACTGACTTAAATTTATACTCTTGGACTCTAAACTCAGAATTCAAATAAATAGCAGCTATGAAAAGTATTCACAAGAATCCATTTTTCTGTAGGGCACTCATCACTGAGGGGTAAAATATTTCTTGTATGCATCATGAAGAAAGATCCTTTTTCCATGTTGTTGGCAAAACTGTCAATCATCTTGATGAGCAGCAAATAAATGAATGCCCAATGATGGGATTCTGTATTATCCTTAAAAAAAGAAATCCATCAACTAAACATCAACAGGTAAATGTTTATACTCGACAGCCATCAATTTCAACTATCCAAGCAAAGAGACAGGTGAGCTGGACTGGTAAACCTCGAAATTAGAGAAGTATTAATCGTCTGCTTCCAGCCAATATAAACAGATGTTATTTTTAAACAGGCAAAATCATCTCTTCCACTGAAATTTATTTGCAGCAGATAATGTTCTGTTACATTTTTAATCAAGCAGATGAAGTTACATTTAAATTGAAAATCTGCTTCACTCAACTAATCAGGCAAGCAAAATTCAGAGATGATTGAATGGCATTACACAGCACACTATTACAGCAGGTAAATTGGGAAATTTACCTGTCACACCACAGAGCATATTGTTCAGCCACTGCAACTGCAACTTAGAAGCAAAGCACTAAGACAAAAAGGGAAAGGCATGTTAAACAGATTCATAAATCCATCATATTTTATGAAAACATTATTAAGGATCCCAGCAAAAAATATATACATACATACATAGAAATTTTTGAAAAAGAAAAAGGTAAAAAACACACATGGACTCAATGAAGATTTACATGAGTTATGCTTATCCGTTTCATGTAAACAAACATGCCTGGTTATTTGAAGATCAAAATACAACCCAGGCAAAGTGAAAAAAGCAAATATTTACATCGCAACAAAAGTCAAAGAAACAATGACACATAATATCAAAAATATGATGGTCAAATACAAGAAATGGCAAATAAAATAAGCACCGATTTACTGATTTGCAAAATAAATGACTATGGCTATTCCTCAAAGGTACAAACCATTTATTTCATATAGAAGAACACATCTGAAAAATTGTGAATTCACCCCCTATTTTATAGAGAATCCGGTCCATTTTAGTTACCTGCAGGTCCCTATACAACTGGCATGTTAAGATTTCTAAAATGTCTTCAAATTTTACTCTTCACAGTTACCCCCAAAAATCTAATGGCTATTTTGGGTGTTTCTTTCAATTGAAACCCCAAATTTAGTTTCACTGCTTGCTGTGAATACTTCTGCAGCAACAAATGAACTTTGTATCACTGCTTATAACACTGTGAATTACTCCATCATGTAGCAATACCACGTTACATAATTTTTATCTAATTATTTATAATTTGGTCTTACCGTCATATCAACATTTGAAATATATAGGATTATGTGCCAACCATTGCTTTTTCTTTCTCTTTCTTTCCATTCTACTTTCTCTCTTTTTTTTTCTTCCTTCCTTTTTTTCTCTCTTTTTTTTTTGGTTGGGGAGCAGCTATAAACAGTATACAACATCAGAATGTGCTCTAAGGTATTAAGACAAATAATGCTATTGCTCTACTCTTAATATGGCACGAACCCATCTTGATTTCCTGTTATATGTAATGGATTTGGACTGACACATCCACACCCTGTCACAGGGTTAATAAAACTACCTAGAAATCAGAAACTCATCAACATGAACTTTTAACTATCAAGGCATCATTTTCAGTCAACTACAAATTACTTTTGCTTTTGAGAGTATATAGGTCAACAAATAATAGAACACCAAAACTGTGTAAAAGCTATAACATAATAGAAAAGAAGATGTAGGGTCAAAAAGTGAAGAATGAGAAGAACTAAAGGAGGACAGAGGACTTAAAGATCAGCAAAAGATAATAAAGAAAAATAAGGAAAAAGTACAAACTACTTTTTGTACTTTGTACAAAAAGTACAAAGCCCAATATGAGATTTACTGATATAACCATGGAGTTATTTCCAGCTCGTTTTCAGCAACAAGTTTGGGACCAGAGAATTTCTAAAGCTTTGGACTACTACTAGATATGAATTTAACAGATACAGCATTAAGATACCAGAGATATTTCCAACTTTTAGCTCAAATAAGGACTCATGATATGACACAGAAAATATAAACACATTATTAAGGTAATTAAAATGGTCATCAAAACTGTATCTTCAAGACCTCTTTAGATTTGTTTTTTAAAAATACATTTTTTATTTTAGAATAGGTTTAGATTTACAGAAAAGAGTCAAAGATACTATAGAGTTCCCATATACCTCACACTCAGTTTCCTCTATTGTTAACATGAAATTGGTTTTGTAGTTCAAAATGTTCGATATTGGTAATTTCACATGGTTCAATCTAGTAAATCTCTCTTGAGCTGTTTGTCTCATTTTATTTTTCAGTAAAAATTGTATTTTACAATACATTTAGATTTACAAGACATTGTGAAGACGGTACAGAGTTTCCAAATGCCACACACCCAGTTTTCCCTATTAGTAACATCTTACATTAGCATTTGTCGTAATTCATGAACCAATATTGTTACATTATTAACTAAAGTCCATGCTTCATTTAGATTTCCTTAGTTCTTTTTCTGTTCTAGGATCCCATCTAGGATACCACATTACATTTAGTCATCATATCTTCTTAATCTCCTCTTGGCTGTGACAGTTTCTCAGACTTTCCTTGTTTTTGATGACCTTGACAGTTTTGAGGAGTACTGGTCAGGTATTTTGTAGAATGTCCCTCAACTGGGAATTGTGTGATGTTTTTCTCACGGTTAGACTGGGATTATGGGTTTTTAGGGGGAAGACCAGAGGGGTAAAATGCCATTCTCATACTATCATAGCAAGCATAAATACTTGTATCAACATGACCTATCAAGGATGATAGCCTTGATGACCTGGTTTATCACTGTGTTTTTACCATAGCCTTAACCCTCACAAAAACTACATTCAGACTTTTCTAAACTCCATAATGATATGTTACTCTTCATTGCTGAAGGTGACAATTTAACAACTGTTCTCTTTAGGTGTGGCTAAAAAGGAAAAACGTCAAAATTAAGAAACCACTCACTTTGTTTCCCATAGTACACAAAGATTAGTCTTAACAACACCACTTGGAGTGATTATTCCAAGTTAGTGGCTATTTCTGACCTGGCTCCTTGCTTTCAAAGTTATTCTGAAACAGAGGCTCTCAACCTTGGCTGCCCATAAGAATCTTATGGGGGAGCTTTTAATGATACTGTTGCCTAGGTCCCAATTTAATCAGAATTCCTGGGGTAGGACTTGAGCACCAGTATTTTTTAAAAAACTCCAGATTATTTTAATATACAGCCTGGGTGGAAGATTAGTGATCCAAGTCCTCAAATCTAACTTGACTGCTGCAGTTCAGGCTGATCTGTCTTCCAATTTACAGTATTCATAGCTATGCTATACTGTTTGGGTTGTACATTTCTTGTGTCTCTAGGTTTTTCCTCTAAATGCCTTTGACTTAAAAGAGCCCTATAATCCAGGAACACTACAATGTTAAACACTGGTTAAGTGTTTAAGCATAGTCAGAGTAAGAGGGCAGTGACTGACATTTAAAAACACTACTGAAGGGAAGCGGGTGTGGCTCAGTGGATAGAGCCCCCGTTTACCATATGGGAGGCCCCGGGTTCGCATCCCGAGGCCTCCTTTGAGGGCACACCAGCCGGCCTGAGCGGTGCGGTGGGCTGATGCAGCAACCTCACGGCAGGAAGTGGGTGTGGCGCAATGGATAGAGCACCCGTTTACCATATGAGAGGCCCCGGGTTTGCTTCCCGGGGCCTCCTTGTGAGGGCAGGCCGGCTCGCGCCACGCAGTGGGCTGATGCGGCAAGACCTCACAGCAAGGGGGAGATAAGCAGACACAGAGAAGACACGCAGCGAATGGACACAGCAGCACAAGCAGCAAGGGGGGGGGATAAATAAATAAAAATAAATAAATCTTTAAAAAAAAAATGCAAAAAAAAAACCACTACTGATGGCGGAGCAGCTGTAGCTCAGTGGTTAAGCGCCTGCTTCACATGTACAGGTCCTGGGTTCAATCCCCGGTACCTCAAAAATAAATAAATAAATAAATAAAATAAAATAAAATAAAATAAAATTACTGATGAAAAAGTATGGATATTTCAAGGATATTAAACCACTAACATTAAAACGTTCTATTCCAAAACACAATGACAGACCGCTGTGTGAAACTTGGAAGTTCCTTTTTGCACTGAAACAACAAATGGGTTGTCGAGGTCTGAAGCTAACTTAACAAAAGTGTATTTAACTCATAAGGCTAAAGAAATATTCAACTGAACCATTTGAAATAGCATATTCAACCACTACATCAATTTCATGTGGTTCAACCTGGTATATTACATTTTTAATAAAAGATAAAATATAGTTACTACCACAAAAATACTTAAATGTCAATACCTGAGGAAAGGTAGCCAGATTATATAGTCTGCAAGACAGACAATTCTATTTACGCATAATGAAAGGGATACAATAGTTTTGGGGGAAGTGAGGGTACAGGTTATAGAATGGTTAGAAGAACTTCCCAGAAAAGGGCTGAATTAACAAAGGCAGAAGGGGTAGTTTGGAATCACAGGAAATGAAAGCTACAGCTCCAAGAACAGAAAAATGAAGAGTCCTTAGTTTGGAAATGCAGTTCCAAATGAAATATGGCTTACTGCTATGTCTGTTACATGCTTAAGGAGAGAAGATAAGAACTTTAAGGACATTTATACTTTGTCATGGAGGGATGATAAGAAAAACAGGCTGGATCAGGTTCCCTTCTCCAGCAAACCACAAGACCAGGTATTCTTAAGGTTGTTATATTAACTTTTATAAAGTGGCACATAGTAAGACACTTTCCTAGATAGTAAATTACCAACATCCTTCAATAGTGCCATAAACATCCTTCTTTCCTGAAGGGTACCATCAGCTGCTAGGAATGGTTTAAGAACCAAGTTAATAAAAATATCTTTCAACACATAATTGTCATAAATATTCTTTATTCAAACTATCAATTACGAACCTCTTCATTTCCTATTCCTTCATTACATGAGAATTAGTATTTTAGATTCTGCTTTTCCACTTAACATAACCATTTTCCAATATTAAAAGGGGTACAGGAACAGTGTATGTGTATGCTATCGAAGTAAAGTTGGTATCAAATAAAAAATTATTGTTATATATTTAGGATGTTGCATTTTAACTCCATGGTAACCACAAGGAAAACATATGAAAAAATATATCCAGAAAGAAATAAGGAACTCAAAATGTTGCAACACAATCAAATAAATATGAAAATGGGTATTAACAAAAGAACTGAGGGTCCAGAAGTGGATGTGGCTCAAGCAGTTAGGCTCCCACCTACCACATGGGAGATCCCAGTTTGGTTCCCAATGCCTCTTAAAGAAGACAAGGAAGACAGCAAGGTGACGCGACAGGCCAGCGCAGCAAGATGATGCAGCAAGATGCAAGGAGGAAACACAATAAGAGACACAACAAGCAGGGAGCGGATGTGGCTCAAGCGAGTGGGTGCCTCCCAAAACGGAGATAAGCAGAGAAAGCGCAAAACGAAAAGATACAGAGAGCAGACAGTGAGCACAAAGGGGTGGGGAGAAATAAATAAAAATAAATCTTAAAAAAAAAAAAAAAAAAGAACTGAGGGTCAAAAAAGGTATAAGACTTAAAATGACTAGCAAAATGGCAGAAGAAAGTCCTGCATTGTCAGTACTTATTTTAAATGTAAATGGATTAAACTCTCCAGTCAAAAGGCAGAGACTGGCAGAATGGATAAAAATGAATGACCCAACTAGAGACTCACCCTAAAGTCAAAGACAAGTAGGTTAAAAGTGAAAGGATAGGAAAAAATATACCATGCTACATTAATATAAAAAAAAATAGACTTGAAGTCAAAAACTGTTATGAGAGACAAAGAAGCACTGTATACTGATAAAATGATCAATTCAACGAGAATAACAGACATTACCTTGTTTTATTGTGCTTCACATTATCACGGTTCACAGATATTGCTCTTATTTTACAAATGGAAGGTTTGTGGCTCATTTTAATAGATATGTACATTGTTTTTAGACATAATACTATTGTACACTTAATAAGACTCCAGTATAGTATAAACATTATTTTTATATGCACTGGGAAATCTAAAAAAATTGTGACTTCCTTTTGTGATATTCACTTTATTACCACAATTTGGAACCAAACCCGAAATATCTGTGGCTTGTGTGGCAGTTTGAGATTATTTTATGAATCTCAAAAAGAGAAAGATTGTGTTTGTAAACTAGTCTATTCCTCTGGGTGTGATACACTTTGATTGCATTAAATCTAGTTGAAGGGTCTTTGATTAGATTACTTGATAAGATCACTTTTTGGGGTGTTGGATTGGACTATGTCAGTGACCTGTGACTCAGGTTGAATCCCCACCCCTTGCTGGATCTGATATAAATGGACTTACATAACAGACAGAGAAAAAATGAGGGAACTGGCATATTTGGTCCTGCAATGAGAGAGAGGATTACTTAATCATGAAGCCCCCAAGAGGCTGGGCCCATGGAGCAGCTCAAGAGGAAAGAAGCCTTGCTATATGCCTGATAGTTTACAGCTGAACTCAGGAAGAAAGAGGAACAGCTGAAACTGATATAGGAGGCCTGGAAAGAGACAAGCCCTATGCAAGCTGAAATTGGGAAGGAAGCAGAGCAACTGAGCCTGAGAGGAAACCCAGAGGAGAAGGCAGAGACCAGGCAGAGATCACATGCCATTTGCTTCAACACGTGGCAGCTAACTTTAGTGAGAAAACACCTCTTATGGTGCCCTGAATTGGACTTTTCACAGCCTTGGAACTGCAAGCTTTTATCCCAAATAAACACCCTTTATAAAAGCCAACACACTTCTGGTACTTTCCATCAGCAACCCTTTGGCAAACTAAAACAGCCTGTCTAAATAACAGCATAGCCCCAAAATAAATGAAGCAAATATTGACAGATTTGAAGGGAGAAATAAGCAATTCTACATTAACAGTAGGAGACTTTAATATGCCACTTCCAGTAATGGATAGAACATCCAGTCAGAAGATCAATAAGGAAACAAAGATTTGAACAATACTCTAAACCAAGACCTAATAGACATATATAGAGCATTTCACCCAACAGCAGCAGAAATGAAAAGGGGAACAGAAATCATAGGATACTATGAACAACTGTACACCAAGTTAGATAACCTAGATGAAATGGGCAAATACCTAGAAACACACAAACTATCTACACTGACTGAAGAAATAATAGAAGATCACAACAAACAAGTAAGGAGATTGAATCAGTAATAAAAAACTTCCAAAGAAAAGTCCCGGACCAGATGGTTTCGCAGGGGAATTTTACTAAAAATTCCGAGAAGAATTAACATCAATCCTGCTCAAACTCTTCCAAGAAAGTGAAGATGAGGGAAAACTCTCTAACTCATTCTATGACACTAATATTGCCTTCATACTAAAGCTAGATAAAGATAACACTAGAAAAGAAAATTACAGATCAATCTTTCTTATGAATATAAATGCAAAAATCCTCAAGAAAATACCAGCAAGCCAAATCCAATAGCAAATTTTAAATATTATATACACCATAATCAAGTGTGATTTATTCCAGGTATGCAAGGGTGGTTAAACATAAGAAAACCAATTAATGTAATACACCAATTTCAGCAGCAGGGAAGAAACAGAAAAACAAAAAAGCAAAAACAAAAAACAACAAAAAACACATGATCATCTCAATTGATGCAGAAAAGGCATCTGACAAAGTCCAGCACCCCTTCTTGACAAAAACTTAGAAAATCAGGAATAGAAAGAAACTTTCTCAACATAATAAAGGGCATATACGGAAAAACCCACAGATAATATCATACTTAATGGTGAATGACTGAAAGCTTTCCCTCTAAGAACAGGAACAAGACAAGACTCCCCTCTGTCACCACTCTTACTTAACATTGTACTGGAAGCTCTAGGCAGAGAAATTAGGCAAAAAATAAATAAATAAAAGGCATCCAAATTGGAAATGAAGAGGTAAAACTTCCTCTATTTGCAAATGACATAATCTTATACATAGAAAATCCTGAAAAATCTACATCAAAGCTACTAGAACTAATAAAAAAAATTCAGCCAAGTGGTGGGGTACAAGAGCAACACACAAAAATCAGTAGCTTTTTAGTTTTTAATTGTTTATATTTTCAATTATTAAATGTACAAATAAAGTTAAAAAATTAAAAATTAAAAAATTAAAATTAAAAAATCACACGCAAAAAAAAAAATCAGTAGCATTTCCATACACTAATAAACAATCTGAAGAAGAAATACAGAACAAAATTCTACTTATAATAGCAACTAAAAGAAGTAAAACCTAGGAATAAATTAACAAAGGATGGAAAGGACTTATACACAGAAAATTACAAAACACTTCTAAAAGAAATAAAAGACAACCTAAATAAATGGAAGAATATTCCTTGTTCATGGATTGGAAGACTAAATATTGTTAAGATGTCAATTCTACCCAAAGTGATTTACAGATTCAATAAAATTCCAATCAAAATTCCAGCAGCCTTCTTCACAGAAATGGAAAAGCCAATCATCAAATTTACATGGAAGGGTAAGGGATCCAAACAGCCAAAGCCATCCAGAAAAAGAACAACATTGGAGGACTCATACTTCCCGATCTTAAAACTTATTATAAAGCCACAGTAATCAAAACAGCATGGTAGTGGCATGAGGACATAGAGATAAATGGAATCAAACTGAGAGCTCAGAAATTAACCCTCACATTTATGGCCAACTGATTTCTCATAAGGGGGCAAAGACCACTTAATTGGGATAGAAGAGTCTCTTCAACAAATGGTACAGGGAAAGGTGCTCATTTGCAAAAGAATGAAAGTGGACCCCTAACTCATACCATATATAAAAATCAACTCAAAATGGATCAAAGACCTAAATATGAGAGCCAGAACTTTAAAACTCCTAGAAGAAAGTGCAGGGTAGCATCTTCAGGACCTTCTGTTTGAGAGTGGTTTCTTTTGTTTGTTTTTTTAGGAGGTACCAGAGATTGAATCCAGGACCTCATACATGGGAAACAGGCACTCAACCACTGAGCTACATCCACTTCCCAATGATATTTGGTTTTTTCGTTTGTTTTTTTTTTGCTTTTAGGAGGTACCAGAGTCAAACCCAGGACCTCGTACATGGGAAGCAGGCACTCGACCACTTGAGCTACATCCACTCTCCTGGCACTGGTTTCTTAGACCTAACACCCAAAACACAAGCAACGAAAGAAAAAGGATAAATGGGGCCTTATCAAAATAAAAAACTTTAGTGCCTCAGAGGACTTCTTCATGAAAGTAAAACGACAACCCATACAATGGGAGAAAATATTTGGTAATCACATATCCAATAAGGGTTTAATACCCAGAATATATAAAGATACCCTTCAACTCAACAACAAAAAGACAAACAACCCAATTAAAAAATTAGCCAAAGACGTGCATAAACTTATCTCCAAAGAAGATATACAATGGGCCAAAAAGCATATGAAAAGATGCCCAGCATCATTAGCCATTAGGGCAATGCAAATCAAAACCACAATGAGATACCATTTCACATCCATTAGAATGGCTATTTTAAAAAATGGAAAGTTACAAGTGTTGGAAAGGATGTGGAGAAACAGGAATACGCATTCATTGCTGGTAGGAATGTAAAATTGTAGATCCGTTCTGGAAGACAGTTTGGCAGTTCCTCAGAAAGTACAGAATTACCATAAGATCCATCAATCCCATTTCTAGATATATACCGAAAGAATTGAAAGTAGGGACTCAAAACAGTTATTTGCATATTGATGGTCACAGTGACACTATTCACAATTGTCAAAAGATGGAAGTAACCTAAGTGTCCATCAACTGATGAATGGATAAACAAAATGTGATATAAACACACGCTGGAATATTCTTCGGCCATAAAAAGGAATGACGTCCTTATACATAGGATAACATGTATAAAACTTGAAGACATCATGTTGAGTGAAATCAGCCAGACACAAAAGGACAAATATTGTATGATCTCACTGTTATAAAATATTAGAATAAGCAAACTTATAGAGTCAGAATCTAGAATATAGGTTACCAAGGGCTGGGGTGGGGAAGGGAATGGGGACTTAATGCTTAAATTGTACAGAGTTTCTATCTGGGATGATGGGAAATATGGGTAATGGATGTTGGTGATGGTAGCGCAATACTGTGAGTGTAATTAAAAGCACCAATTATATATATATCTGAATGTGGTTAAAAGGGGAAACTTTAGGTTGTATGTTACTAGAAAAAAAATTCAAAGGACTATACAACACAGTGAGTCCTAATGTAAATCATGCTCTAAATTTAATAGTACAATAATAAAAATGTTATTTCATCAGTTGTAACAAATATACCACACTAATGCAAAGTGTTAATTATAGGGCGGTATATGAGACCTTTGTATTTTACGCATGAGTCTTCCGTAAACCTATAATTTATCTAATAAAAAACAAAGGAGAGAAAAAATAGATAATCTTTTAATGACCAAGGAAAAAAATGCTCTAAAACAATATATTTGTAGCTGGCTCTATGGTATAGATTTGCTTCTGAAAACCATTATCTAATTGAAGTTTTACAGACAATTAGATTTCAAAATAATACCATCAGAGATCTTTTTAAAAGGTCTGGTGAATCCTTTGAAATACATTACCTAATTTTATCTGTTTTATACCACATTTTAATATAAAAGTTTTATAGTACTCATAAGATTAAATGCTATTTGAACAGACTTTAACCATAGCAATCTACATATACATTTTTCTTATTCTGTTGGATGGAAACTTTCATAACTAGTCTGAAGAGTATTGAGAGGCTGAAAGAGAATGAACTGAGGAAAGGATATATTTTAAATTTTCAAAGTGTAAAATGATATACCAAGAAAAATAATACTTATTAATTACACTGTTAAAATACCCACAAAGCTCATTCAAGTCACTGACAAAAACTAAAATGCCAATGCTGAAAGGACTGTATGAACCACGACAACACATTCACTATGTATTTTCAAATTCTTTGAAAGAAAATATCTTTTAAAATATCTTACCCATGAATGGTTCATCAATATTGGTATTATATATACTCACATACTGGGTGATATTTCCTTCTATTAAAGCATAAGACAAGGGGGGAGAAGTATTTAAGCATAAAAATCAAAGTCTGTACAAAGAAATTATTGTGTAATGTGAAAATACCTGACAAAATCCAGAAAATTATCAGTCAAGCTATAAAGGAAAATATACTGAAGACTGATTACTTTAAGAAAACACTGCAAAAAGAATTTTTGAATAACAAGATAGTAATAAGTATTCAATCCCTATGCATTTTATTGGAGCTGCACAGCAAACTTGAAAACTTAGTCAAACTCTGTATAAAGAAAAACACATTGTCTGTACATAATCTCTTATTTTCTTTGTATTTTGCCTCTTTTTTAAAAAATTATTTTTATTTTTAAGGTACCGGGACCAGGGATTAAACCCCAGACCTCGTATCCAAGAGGCCAGCACTCAAAAACAACTGAGCCACATCCGCTCCCCTGAGTTGGCTCCCTCATCTGTTTATCTGTTTTGCCATTGTTTTACTCATTGTTTGCTCCTTGTTTTGCTCGTTGTTTGTTTGTTTTCTTCAGGAGGAACCGGGAACAGAACCCCCCGGACTTCCCATGTGGGAGGCGGCCGCTCAACTGCTTGAGCCGCATCTGCTCCCGGTATTCATTTTGTTTTGAACTGAAAATTTGATAAGCACAGATGGCACATTAGAACTTTAAGAAGCACAAGTGATACATACAAAGATCACTTATCATTAATCATTTAAGTATAGAAATTTTTTATTTAATGGATTTGATAAGCAACCAGGTCAGCATTACCCACAAAGAGTAAATGGCTAGTTATTTGGCATGATTTAAAAGATATTGGGAAGCGGGTGTGGCTCAGTGGATAGAGGCCCCATTTATCATATGGGAGGCCCGGGTTCCCGTCCCAAGGCCTCCTTGTGAGGGCACGCCGGCCTGAGCAGTGCGGTGGGCTGATGCAGCAACCTCAGGGCAGGAAGCGGGTGTGGCGCAATGGATAGAGCACCCATTTACCATATGAGAGGCCCCGGGTTCGCTTCCCGGGGCCTCCTTGTGAGGGCAGGCTGGCTCGCGCGGCGACGTGGGCTGATGCGGCAAGACCTCACAGCAAGGGGGAGATAAGC
>JAQZBX010040569.1:0-14001 GCA_029593785.1 Cabassous unicinctus | reverse complement strand
GTTTTGGCCATTCTACTCCCAAGAATGCTGTATTAAGATATTTTTTTGTGACCCATCAACTTTGACTTTACTCATCTGATTTCTTAATAGGCTTTTAAAGATGTTCACCTTCCTGGGATGAGTCCTGTAGCAATTTGGCATTATTTATGAATTCCAAAAATAGATATTGGATTATGCTTATAAACTAGTCTATTTCTCTGGGCTTGATTGAATTATGATTGGGGTTTGGTTGAGCCACGTCCATAGGGCATTGAGTCCCCACCCCATGGTGGGTGGCGTCTTAGATAAAAGACATGGCAAAGGACAGAGTTGGAGTTCTGAAGCTGAGTTTTAATGCTGGAGCCCAAAGAAGTAAGGACACAGAGGAGCTTGTTTGTGAGGAAGGAGAGAAGGCCCCAAGAAAAGAGATGAGCCATTCACCTGAGAGTCTACAGCTGACCTTGTGGAGGGAAGCAAGCCTGAGCCTGGAGAAAGGCAAGCCCTGGGAAGAGAGAAATCCAGGGAGACTGAACCCTTACAGAAGTCAGTAGCATCTTGTACCAACACATGGCAATAAACCTTGGCGAGGGAGTTAATTTGTGCTTTATGGCCAGGTAATTGTAAGCTTCTACCCCCAAAAAATATCCTTTATAAAAACCAACCGGTTTCTGGTATTTTGCATCAGCACCCCTTTGGCTGACTAATACAGAATTTGGTACTGAGGAGTGGGGAAGTGTTTTTGCAATTGCCAAAGTGCTAAAATAATATTATAAATGGGTAAGGGGTATTTTTTGGAGTAATTGTGAGATTCTTGAAAGAAAAGGCCTAGATTACTTTGCAGAGACTGTTGGTAGCAATATAGAGCTTAAAGTTATTTTTGATAAGGCCTTAGAAGGTAATAATTGTGAGATGGATGCTAAAGACACTTTTTATGAGACCTTAGAAGTAAATGATAAATCTATTATTGGAAACTGGAAGAAAGGCTATCTGTGTTTTAAAGTTACAGAAAACTTAGCAAAATTAACTCCTGATGTTTTATGGAAGGAAGAAATAGAAAATGGTGAACATGGCCATTCAGCTGAAGAACTTTCCAAAGTAAACCCAGAGAATGCAGCTTGGTTTCTCCTTGCAGCTTATAGCAAACTGCTAGAGAGAAATACACTGAGGACTGAACTGCTGGACACAAAGAAAATAGAAACTAATTCTGGAACTTTCAAGTCTCTGGAATCAAGCCCCCAGATGAAAGTATCCCATTTGAGGACTTAACTAAACTTGGAACTTGTAAATCAGAATTGAAGACACAGTTATCTTGGAAAGACTTGTGGAAAGTCTCACTGTCTGATGGCTTGGACCTCTGCTTCTTGCATGCAAAATACAACAAGGTTTTTGAGAGAATTGTATGAACAAAACCACTGCCAGCTTGGACTAAAAGGGACATGGAAAGGAGAGACTGAATGAGAAACAGCTTTAAGAAGAAGATCATGGAAGCTGAGATCTGGAATTAAGACATTGCCTTGGGTCAAGAGAGGAACCCCACCCATGTGTACAGAGAGGGTGAATTTGCCCTAGCTGTTGAAGAGGTTGGGTGCTCCCACCCAATATTCAGGGAGAGTTTTGCTGCCCCAGGTTGCAAAGAGGGTGGAGCATATTCCTCAAAGTTTAGGGAAGGCCGGGTGGTCAACTCATTGCTCTGAGAGGGTTGAGCCTGTATGCCAAAAGTTAAGGGGAATGTTGTCTTCACCTCACTGTACTTGGGGGGATAAGACTCTAACCCAAAGTTTGGGTAAGCTGTGAAAATCACCTCAACACCCTTGGAAGGTGAAGTCTGGAGCTTGGTGGACAGCCAGATGCTTGATGAGGGTGGAACCAAGAAAATGGACATTGGGCAAGCCTGCAGAAAGGGTGGGTCCCAATGTGGCCCCAGGAAGAAAAAACCATCGTCTTAAGAGTGACTCTCAGCCTTTGAAATCGAAAGGAGTATGCCCTGCAAGTTTACTGAAATGTAGAAGACACAAGACTCATGTTTCCCTCCCAGTTGCTCTTTATGGTAATGAAAATGTTTATCTTTTGTCTGTCCATTTGTGTATTGGAAGCAGATAAATGGTTTTGTAAGTTTCAGAGGTCTACAGTAGATGGAACTTTGTCCCAAGACAAACTGTATTTCTTTAATCTGATTATGATATGATTTTGTATTTGCATTGTTACTGATATAAGGTTTTTTGAATATTATAATGTATTTTTGGAATTCAGAAGGTGGAGTGTAGCATTTTGGCATTATTTGTGAACTCCAGAAGCAGATATTGGATTATGCTTGTAAACTGGTCTGTTCCTCTGGGTGTGATTAGGGCTTTGGTTGGGACACATCAGTAGGACATTGAGTTCCCACCACTTGGTGGGTGGGGGATCAGGTAAAAGACATGGCAAAGGACAGAGTTGGAGTTCTGATGCAGAGTTTTGATGTTCTAGCTTGGGGAAGTAAGCACACAGATGAGTTTGGTTGTGAGGAAGGAGAGAAGCTCCTGCGAAAAGAGATGAGCCAGTTGCCTGACAGTCTACAGCTGGCCTTGTGGAATGATGCAAGCCTGAGTCCAGAGAGAAGTAAGCCTCAGGAAGACAGGAACCCAGGAAGCCTGAACCCTTACAGATTTTGGCAGCCATATTGCTCCAACATGTCACAATAAACTTTGGTGAGAGAGGTAACTTGTGCTTTATGGCCTAGTAACTGTAACCTTCTACCCCAAATCAATATCCTTTATAAAAACCAACTGATTTCTGGTATTTTGCATCAGCACCCCTTTGGCTGACTAATACAACTCCCTTTACTCTAAACTTTATTTTCCTCATTCCTTTGTGAATCAGAGCAGCCTTCTTTGTTGTCAGTTGTTCAAGCATAAATTTTCTCCTTAGAAATGGCTCTAGAGCTAGTGACTGTAACTCATACAGGCCAGAAGATAAGAATACTGTAGTAGCAGAAACTGCACCAAAAATTTTTTTTAGCTGGGGTCCTGAGGCTAGAGGCTGTGTTTTGAACTCAGCAGATTTCCAGCTTGGCCCATTTCTTCCTTTGATTTTAGTTATTACAGATAATAATAACCAAATGTTTGTGTGTTTTCATTTAGCCTTGTTAGTTTCCATTACCTTACACACCCAATGAACTAATTCATCAATAGTTGGTTCCATCATCTCTGACTTCTTTTTCTAACTTTTATCTCCACTAATTGATCCAAGCACAGCTGCAGTTTCATACAAATCATGTCCCCATGATCCCCAGGAATCAAATATTTCCCATCCATTACCTACCCTTTCTTCCTTTCTTTTCTCAAACCACATGTTTCAGGAAGTTAGGGCTGTTCTAGTGAATCTTACTTTTCCTAACACCAACTGCAAAAGTGTAATCTGGTAAGGGCTCAAATGTGAAGTTTCCAGTTGTCCTATTTTCATGGAGTCATGCATTGTGTAAATTATTCCTGGCCAGGATGTGTGACAATAATATGCACAGCATATTGCCAACCAAGAAAGCTCACCCAAAGCTGTGGTGTCCAGAGTTTTTATTGAAACTGTATAACATATTGGTTTTGTAGCTGATCTTTAGTCTTCAGCCCCTCTCAGAGGTAAGATAAACTTTGTCCTTAAGCACCTGTCATAAATCTCATTGTCAGACTCCCTAGTGACTGTCTGGTGGCTAAATCCCCCAGGCAAACAAAGACATTCTTATCAGGCAGGACATTCCATGATAGTAAATTTCACCTCCTATTATCCAAAGGCAAAGGTAAGACCTTTCTTTAGATAAAATTAATTTTTCACTGAACACACATATTTCACCAGATGCTACAGAGAATATATACACAACTGGATAAAGATAATTTCACCACTCAGTGGGTGATTAATTGAAGGAGATCCTCACAAGTTCCATGGGTTCTTTTTACACAGTAATGAGAATTGGAATCCATCTCAAGGTTTGGTCATTCAAGGGAAAGAGTTTATTAAGCTAACAGGGGTCTGGAGACAAAGTCTCAAATCAGTGTCCTCCAGCAGCAGAAGTAGTAACATTATATTGGCTTGTGTAGTGGGGGAGTTCAAGGTAGGGAGAGTTTGCATCTTGTGCATGGTCTATAGCACTGCATGCTTTAGCATGCTTGGTCATACATTGCGTGTACAAAAAGTGGCATCTAAATCCAACCCAGACATGCAGAGTTTTACCATTATAAAGAACCCTAAAGTTCTGTTAAGTTCATTCTACCCTAAGGAGTCTGCTAAAAAACTGGCAAGTCCTAGTTTGTGGGTATGAAGTTTTTGTGGTTACCTTCAAACCACAGCTACTATAGTTTTATTTGGTTGGCTATGGCTACAAGGCTAAGGTTAGCTTAATAGGGTCTAACAGAGGAAGACAGAAGTTGGGTGGGGGTAATTCATACAAGTGGTCCTTATATAATTACTTAATTTTTGTGTCTTCTGTACTTTGATCTTCTTGTTGGGTCCCAGACCATGTTGTTTGATTTTAGCAGTTTCCCTTAATCCACAAAGAAATTTCAAACAATATCTTTTTTTAATAGTTAATTTATTTTATTTTTAAATAGGCTTTAGATTACATAAATATTACATACAAATATAAGGGATTCCCATATGCCCCAGTCCCTTGCCCTCCCACACTTTCTCCTATTAACAACATCTTTCATTAATGTGGCACATTTGTTACAATTGATGAAACCATATTGAAGCATTGCTACTAACTATGGACTACAGTTTACTAATCCTTTCTTCCCTGTCAGAACATTATTGACCTTTCAAGACCAAGTTCTCATCTTGATCTTCCAGCTAATTTCAGATCAATATGAAGACATAGTTATCTTCACTTCTTCCTCCTTTCTGATAGCAAAGACCCTTCTCATGAAGCTACTTTCTCTGACCCATCTGACCCCATTCACAGTGTTTCTCAGAGGGTGACTCTGTTCTAGGCTATGGTATCTCATAATCTGAATATTCTATCTGGATTCTTAGGCTAAGGGAGGTTCATATAGTACCAGAATTCTGCATAAGGAATTTAGGAAAGGGAATTATTGGCTGCTGAGGCAAAATACAAAATACAAAATATTTTGTATTTTACAAAATAAAAATACAAAATACAAAAAAGTCATTGTGTTGAAATGACTTTTTAAAATAATGGAAAATAATTTTCCATCAACTTCTTCATGATAAAGGACATATATGAAAAATTTACAACTAATATCATTTTCAATGATAAAATGCTAAAGACTCTAAGATCTGGAAAAAGATAAAGATGCCCAATGTCACTGTTCATATTTAAATTTGTATGAGAAGTACTTGCTCAAGCATTTAGACAAGAAAAAAAACACAAAAGAAATCCAAATTGGAAAGGAAGAAGTAAAAATTTCAATATTTGCAAATGAAATGATTCTATACATAGAATTCCCTAGGAAATCTACAAAAAAGCTTCTAGAGCTGATAAATTAGTAAAGTGGCAAGATATAAGATAAACATTGGAAAACCAGTAGCATTTCTATACACCATTAATGAGCAGTCTGAAGGGGAAATCTAGAAAAAAAAACAACTTACATTAGCAACAAAAAGAATAAAATAATTAGATATAAATTTAACTAAAGATGTAAAGGAATTATACACAGAAACCTGCACAACATTGTTAAAGGAAATCAAAGAAAATGTATATGAATGAAAAAATATTCCATCTTCATTGACTGGAAGACTAAATATCAATAAGATGTCTGTCCTACACAAATTGATTTACAGTTTTAATGCAATCTCAATAAAAAATTACAACAGCATATTTTACTGAATTGGAAAAGCTAATTATGAAAATTATTGGAAGGGAAGGGGCCCTGAATAGCCAAAAACATGTTGAAAAGGAAAAATGAAATTGGAGGAATCATGGTAGCTGTCTTTAAATCATATTAGAAAGCTACAGTGGTCAAAACTGCATGGCATTGTTACAAGGATAGATATACTGACCAATGGAACCAAATTGAGAGTTCTGATATAGATCCTTGCATATATGGTCGACTTAAATTCAATAAGGCCATCAAGCCCACTCAACTGGGAAAGAATGGCCACTTGAACAAATGGTGCATGGAAAACTGGATATCCATATTCAAAAGAATGAGAGGATCACCATCTCATGCTTTATATAAAATTGAACCTAAGATTAATCAAAGATGTACACATATGAGCCACAACCATAAAGCTCATAGAAGATAATGTAGGGAAGCATCTATGAGCTCTTGTACTAGGAACTGTTTTCATAAACTCTATACCTGAAGTGAGAGCAATAAGAGATAAAATAGATAAATTTGACTTCACCAAAATTAAAAACTTTTGCACCTCAAAGGAGTTTGCCAAGAAATTAAAAAGGCAGCCTACTTGTATTAGTCTGTCAAATGGGTGCTGATGAATAGTACCAGAAACATGTTGGCTTTTATAAAGGGTATTTATTTTAGGTAAAATCTTTCAGTTACAAGATCTTAAAGAGTCCAACTCAGGGTGGCTCTCTCAGCAAAGTCAGTTGCCACATATTGAAGTAAGATGATTGCTGATCTCTGCTGGGTCTCTCCTTCTGGGACATCCTCTTCTTCTTGAGGCTTTGTGGGCCCAGGTTCTTCCTTAACTCAGCTGTAAGCTGTCATAGGGCTTGTCTCTCATAGCTTCTCAGCTGCTCTGTTGCTCTGTTATCTTCAACTTCAAACTGTCAAGTAATGACTCATCTCTCCTCTTGTGGCTCCAGGATCAAAACTGATAAAATTCTCTCCTCTGGCAACTGTGGAGCTCTCTCTCTTCCTGTGTGTCTTCTTGAGTGATTGTCCATTTATATAGACTCAAAAATGGGGTAGGACCTCAACCTGAGTCATTACTTATCGACTTGATCAAATCAAAAGCAATAAATTGATTTTGATCATGTAAACTTGAAATCTTTGAATTTTATACAATCAAAGGGTATCACACCCAGAGGAACAGAAAAGTTTACAAACAACCTTTCTCTTTTATGGGATTCATAAATAATCTCAAACTGCCACACTACTCAGTGGGAGAAAATATTTGGTAATCATTTATCTGGTAAGGGCCTAATATCCAGGATATATATAAAAAATTGTACATCTCAAAAATAAAAAAGGCAAACAACCCATTTTAAAAATGAGCAAGATACTTGAAAACACAGTTCTCCAAAGAAGAAATACAAATGGCTATAAAGTGCATGAAAAGATGTTCAACATCACCAGCTATTAGGGAAATGCAATCAAAACTACAATGAGATGTCATCTTCCACCTATGAGACTGGTGGCTATTAAAAAAACAACAATATGTTGTGTGTTCTTTGGCAAATATTGCAGGGGAGGGTTACTCAGGCAGTTTGTCAGGAGTAAGGTGATATGCAGGATAGGGTGCACATGGAGCATGTTCCTACGGAATTTGAAAGTGTTCATTTTGTCATAATGTGTTATCTCAGTGGTTGGAGACCTACACACACAAAAAAACAGAATATATTAAACTCCTGTCCTGAGTGCCCTGCTATGTTCTCAATTAAAAGGGCAAGAATCTCTTGAGAACATAGTGCGTAAAACAAAAACAAAAAAACAGACAAATATGTCAAGCACTCAACATTGCATGTAACTATGAAGATTTTTCTTCAAAAATTGAAAGTTAGTGGTTACTGTAAGTTCCAAGGGGAGGGGAATGGAAGAACAGCACAGATGGAACATAGAGCATTTTTAGGGTATAGTTAATTTTCTGCATGATCTTACAATGATAGACATAGGTCATTTACAATTTGTCAGAACCTATAAATATGCATGGTGCAGAAGGTAAACAATAATGTAAACCATTAACGATGATTAGTAACAATGCTTCAATATTTGTACATCAGTTTTAACAAATGTACCATATACATGTAGGATGTTATTAATAGGGGAGACTGGGTGAGGGGAAGGGGGGTGGGTACATGGGAATACCTTATATTTTCTATGTGACTTCACTGTAACCCAAAGTTTCTTTGAAGATAAAGCAAAAAATTTAAGACACTGGGGGAACATATGGAAGAAATATTCACATAAAAGAATTTATATCTTATGCCGATAAAAGATGCAATAGAAAATTATTTTATTTTTATTTTATTTTTAATTTTTGTATTTTATTTGTTGTTATGTTGTCTTATTTTATTTTATTTTTTATTTGCTTTGTTTTGCAGGAGGTTTTGGATTGTAGAAATGTCACATTTGTGACAGGGGAGGATGACTGGTGAGGGGCATCAATGATGGGGGATATGTGGGGAGGGCTGCACCTTGGGCATGCCTCTATGGCATATGAATACATTCAAGTGGTCATGGGGGAATTTTCTCAGTGATTGGAGACCTCCACAATGACCAAAAGAATGTTGATATCTGATCCTGGGAAGTTCTGCTACATTGTTTAATAGAGCGGCAATTATGCCTCAAACATATGGACAGTGCCTAGCAAAGGAGGACAGACCATTATGCCAGGCTGTTGATATTGATGGTTATATTCATGAACCTCTTCTTGTGATATTGAAACTTAGCCTATTATTACATATTGCCTAAGCTCTACCTCCTGAGCAACACCTTGTTGCTCAAGTGTGGCCTGTCTCTAAGCAAAACTTAGCATATAAACGCACAACCTTCCCCCTAGCTTGGAACATGACTCCCAGAGATTAACCTCCTTGGCACTGAGGGATACCACTGCACTACTGCCTTCTCACCTCCATGATTTAAGATGAGAAGCAACATTTAATCTTATCAAGCATCCCTTCTTTGTGATGGTTCACTTTTGCTGCTTTCAGGATTCTCTATCATAGTAATTTTACTATCTGACTATTATATTTCTCAGAGAAGTTCTGTAAGGATTTATTCTGTTTGGAATATTCTGTACTTTATGGACATTTGCATCCATGTCCCTCATAATAGTTTGGAAATATTTGGCCATTATTTCCTCAAACATTCCTTCTGATTCTTTTCTCTTCTCCCTCTGAGACAACAATAATGACTGTTTGTTTGTTTTGTGCTGTCTTTCAATTCTCAGAGACCCTGCTCAATTTTTTCCCACTTATTTCCTCTATATGTTATTCTCTCTGTATGATTTCACAGGTGGTATCTTCTAACTTGCTAATTTTTCCATCTGCCTGTTCAAACCTGCTCTGTGTGATTCTAGTCTACTGTTAATCTCTTCTGTTATGACTTTCATTACCATAAGTTCTGTTATTTTTCTATGTATATTTTCATTTTCTTTTGTTTGCTCACCCATGTCTTCTTAATATTCTTTATCTCTTATTCATCTCTGTATTAGTCTGCCAAAAGGGGGCTGATGGAACAATGTAGCAGAATTCTGTTGGCTTTTATAAAGGGTATTTATTTGGAGTAAAATTTTACAGTCCCAAAGTCATGGAAAGTTCATCTCAACGTACCATATTAGGTACATTCCTACCAAAGTCAGCTGCCATATGTTTAAACAGGATGGTGGACTATCTCTGCCTGGTGTCTCAGGGCTTCCTATATCAGTCTCTGGCATAGGACTTCTTTCTTTCTGGGCCTTCTCAGCTGTTCTGTCTTCTTCAACTGCAAACTATCAGGTGGATGGATCATCTCTCCACAAGGCCCCAGGATAAAACGTGACAGAGCTCTCTCTCACTTCTTGTGCATTCTGGAGTGAGTGCCCATTTATATCAGCCCACCAAGTGTGTGGGGACTCAACAGAGTCATACCCTACTGATGTGTTCAAATCAAAAGCCCTAAATTGTATTCATCAAGTAAACATAAAACCTTTGAATTTAATACAATCAAAGAATATCACACTCAGAGGAATAGATTAGTTTACAACATAATCATTTTCTTTTTGGGATTCATAAATAATCTCCAACTGCCACAATTTCTTTGAATTGAATTAGGAATTTGTTTGGAAATCTTTGATTAATTCTTCCAAATTCTGAATCTCCTCCAACTTTTTAATCTGTTCCTTTGAATGGACCACATCTTCTTGTTTCTTGCTATGGCTTATAATATTTTACTATATCTATGCATCTAATTATCTTGATGAGTTTCCTCTGATGGACATCTTCTCTGTCTTGCCTAGGGTTTTATTATAGTTTGGCTTTGTGTTAAGGCTCTTCATTTTCCCATATTTCAGATTATTCTAAATATTTAGAATTGTCTGTGTTTACCTAATCACAACCAAACCAGGGACACACAAAGGGGGTGCAGACCAACCCCAAAGAGCCAATTCCTCTGTGGTGCTCTCTTTCAGTCTCCCTGTCATGCTCCTTCCTGGGTGAGGTTACATTGTTCCCTGACCTCCTAAGTCCAAGCACTGCTTTTTTTCATCCTTTTGCATTCACCTGTGCCCATGTACACCTGGCAAGGATTCCCTCACAAGCCACTCATACTGCTTCCAATAAGGTCTTCCTTAGGAGCCACCACCACCACTTCCCTTGTACATTTTTGGACCTCCCTCATGAGATGCCTGTACCATTTCCACTGCTACTTCCCCTGCACCGGGTAGACCTCCCTCTGAAGGCACCCATGTAGCTTTCCCCATGCCCCTCCTGTTTCCCTGGAAGCCAAGAAGGCCTCTTTCTTGGGCCACCTCTGCTGCTTCCCCTGCCACTTCTGCTGTATTCAGCAAGGCCTCTCTCACTGATCACCCATGCTGTTTCCCCTCTAACTTTTCTGGCACCTGGCACGTCCTCCCTCATTACCTGCCTGTACCCTGCACCCCCACCACATTCCCTGTGTCCAGGAACCCAACTAGCCTTCTTCCTATTTATGGAGGATGAGTGTGCACTGCTACTCCCTACTCCTCCATCTTGGATCCTTCTCAAAATATTTTTGTGTTAACACTTTTTAAATCCTTGTTATGCTGCACTGAAATTTGTTAATAAGTTAATAAAGGTTTTTTTTTAATCAATTCTGGAAGAGACTCAGAAATTATCACTTCATGACCCGGCCCGTGGGTCAGTCGTACCGGAACCTGAAAGAGGGAGTGGGAATTGGGGGGACAAGAGACACGAAGAATGACAGCAAGACAGAATTTTGATCAAGCTGCAAAAGTTTATTGAAGAGGCAGGGTATATATAATCTGAGGGAGGAGGGGTCATCTGATGTGGACGTCAGCAAGTTGCTAGGTACCAAACTATAGCCTGGTCAGCAGATTTACAAGAAAAGATGTAGCGAGTACGGGGAGATAAAAACTTAGTGCAGGACATGCACAATGACATTTGGCCAAATGTCAGTTCTAAGAATGGCCATGATAAAGAAGATGCCGAGGGCAGCTTCCCACAGGTCCCCCTTCTTTATAATATTTTTTGAAGGTGGTAGACTGATGTATGGCCAGTCTTGAGGGGACCTCACTCCATGAGGAATGCAGGCAAATTTATTTAGGCTGAAGCTGCTTTATATACTACAAAGCTGATAACAAAATTAGGGCATCTTTTCATAGGTTCCTCAGCTTGGCATGTAGGAGAGCTGCCGGGTCCTGTATTACTAGATAGTTTTTCTTAGGAATTTATACAGTAACTTCTTAGTGGTGGGTTCATCCCACTCTGCTTCCTCCCACTGACATCTGCAGTACACAGAGACCTTAGAGACATTCGCTTATTGTTTCTTCTCCAGCAGGCATGCTTTTCAAATGCTTAACCCTTTATGCTCTGACTCTCAGCATCTTCTCCAACAATTCCCCCTTTTTTGTTTTTTGTCTGGGGTGACTGTGCCTGTCTTAGGTTGCCCTCCTTTGAAGGTCTTACCCGTCATTGACTATTCAGTCAATCTGTTATGGACAGGGGTTCGAGAGTTAAGGGTTTTAAGCAGAATCAAGTTGTTGGCATGGCTGGATTTTTCAGCTTTATTAATGAGGGACAGCAGGGCTTTGCGAATGCTTTCTAGTACAGTTAAGCGTAGCAGAGCACCAATAATCACCACACTGAAGTTAGCAAGTACAGAAGTTGATTTTCACCAATGTAAGGGGTTTACTTTATTCAATTGATCTGTCACTGATTGCCCAAATTTACTATCTGGAAGCGTAGTAAGTTGATTTTGAGACATGCTCAAAATCCTTTTTTGCAAATCTGCAATTTTTAGAGATAAATTTGTGTGATGACCTATTAAATGATTTTTAATTTTTTTCCACTCATAATGGGAATCATTGTATGGGAAAGGAGCGATACAAAAAGCACTTTTATTCCAATCACATTTTAAACCTTGTTTTAAATTTAGATTATATATTTGATCTTTCATTTGTGTAACAGCCATCTCTAAATTATTAAGCCTATTATTAATTTGTTTATCTATATATGTTTGACTATGCCATAGCTCACTAGCATTATGATGCCAATTTTTAACATATTGTTGTGTTTGGACATTTGCATGCAGGGCAGTTCCTGTTACAGCAGCAGCGGTAATAATACCTATAAGCCCAAATACAGCAATTATAATTAATTTAATTAAATGTTTGGTTCTTTTTAAATAATGATTTAGAAAGTGCCAAAGGATTTGGCTCTCAGGGGAAGACTGCTAGCAGTGATTTAGGTGAACTGGAAGCTATATTCTACGATGCCATTGTCTTGTTAGAACCGCAGTAGAACTCTCCTGTAAAACAGATTCTGATATACAAGTGTAAAGGGAGCAATTGCTGCAGAAAAACCATGTTTGATTAATGTTCACCATTCCAACTATAAAAACAATGGGATCCCATACACATACTTTAAGAAATTAAGTGGAGTTTTTTTTTAAACTGGTAATATTAGTTTTACTGCCTTGCCATTTAAAAATTGGGCTAGTTCCTAAAAATAATTTCTACAAATAATTTTTAGTTTTGTTAAGTTTAGTGTTTTATAGTTATGGGATAAATCTTCTTTGACGAGTTCAATTTAGTGACGTATTTATAATTTATACTTATGACGTCTCCAAAATTCTAAAAATAATTATAGCTTTCATTAGTTGTTTCTGTTGAATTATTAGTTTTTCAATTTATGATTGTGTTTACATTAGCTTTTAGTATTCCTATAAGAGCCTGATTCTTTATAAGTTTATAGGAATTATTAAAGAGCACAACTTTAGATGAAACATGGCATATATGCCATTTATCACTTTGTACTATGATTTTGGGGCTGTATACATGGATCGATGGATCCTATGCAGATAGGTCTTTTAAGAAAAGACAAGGTTAAATTTTTAATAAATTTCCCTTCCTCCTCAGGTTTTAGAGGAAGGCGAGAATTAACAGGCCCAGGAAAAGGAAAAGACTGATTAATATAAACAGGGTAGGATTTGTCCCCCCAAGTCAACAATTCTAAAAGAGGTGAATTGATAATATAAGCCCAATATGTATAATTATGTGAAGGTGCACTACTTATTACTGTGGTTGTCAAGGTAAGCATAGAAAGGAATAACTGTGTTAGAGTGACATTCTGCCTTTTAGAAGTTACCATCTTTTCTACTTCTTGTGTTAGCTTCTTCGTTTAGATTTATGTTTCTTCTTGTTTATGTTTAGATTTCAGGTGTCTGGACAGGACCCAAAGCTGGTCTCCTTTATCTGTAATGATAAAGGAGAACCTCGACCCTATATTCTAACTTAACTTTTGCCTTCTCCTATTGATTATTATCTTTATTCTTTTATTAAACTAGTTGTCTAATATTTGTTTCTATATTGTTACCTGATTTTTGCCAGAAATGCTCTGCTGCTGATGTATATGATTCTGACCTTTGGCTTAAAAAATTTATTGTAAATAATGCTTGATATACTTGTTTTCACACCTCACCATAGGTATACATACATTTACATGCTTACCAAACTAGGGGATATACTGATATATTTAGCTTATTTGTGGCTAGAAGATAAATGTTAATATGTACATTTAGTTTAATAAGCTTATACTGGCAATTAGAGTGAGAAACATAAATAACATGACTAATTAAAATATTAAGTTAATATTGAACAATGTTACAGAATGACAGATAAATAGAGCAGTTTCGTATATATACTTACCAATATTTA
>JAQZBX010040568.1:0-22628 GCA_029593785.1 Cabassous unicinctus | reverse complement strand
GATTGGATAAAAGCGCCAGCCATTGATGATGTAATCTCCCTGATTGATGCAGATGTAATCAGCCATCCATGCAGTAAACTCACTGGTGATTGAAGTCCATAAATGCTCTTGTATTACAATTAGCCCAGGGCTTGTTGGAACAAACACCTGGACACAATTACCTGGCCGAGTTGACACATTAGCCTAACCATTACAATGGGAAATGGTTGTGTGGGGTGTTTTTGGGGGTGTGGGCGGTGGGGAGCATGGGAATCCCTGTAGTTTCTGAGTAATATTTGGGTAATCTAGGCACCTTTATAAAATGTATATATATATATATAACAAACAACATTTATGTAAACAAATGCACATATATGCATATGTATTTATATATCATTTTACAAATTAAAAAAAAATAAATAAATAAAAATAAATAAATAAATTAAATAAATAAATAAATAAATCTGCTGACTAATATAACCCAAACATTCCAGTTACTTTGAAGATCTAACAGCCCTTCTTTTTCCTAATTTTCTTTTTCCCATTAACCTATCTTTTATCTGCAAAAATTAGTGACCTCTCTCCCTAGTCCAGGTACAGGGACCAAAATGTATATTGTTTTGTTTCATGAGGAAAAGAATCACAGTTTTTTCAGATTCTGCTAATTTATTTGCGGATGGGATTCTTTCTATTCTTGCTTATTATCATTTAGCCTCACTAGAGCAATGGTATTTTTTTTTCCAGTTCTAGATATGTGGATAAAATTTGCACTAAATCTCAATGGCTCAATTCTATATTCTGCCTCCTGATTTTCACCTCTAGACTCTGAGAGCTTACAACCCATACATTAAACTTGCTTAATGCATGGGAGTTGTTATTAGGATGGCCAACAGAAATGCTTTCACAGACCAGGATGGTAATGTAAACTGATGAAGCTGATCTGCCTGAAATGGTAGGAAGAGATGGGGTCTAGGGTGAATTGGACAGTGCTTGCCCCATCAGAGGGTATTCAAATTCAAACCTTAAACAGTTAGAGAGTGGTTGAGTGTTTGCATTCCACATGGGAGGTCCCAGGTTCGGTTCCCAGTGCCTCCTGAAAAAACAAAAACAAACAACAAGCAAAACAAATGAAAAAACCAACTCAGGGAAGTCGGTGTGGCTCAGTGGTTGAGCACCAGCTTTCCACATATGAGGTCCTGGGCTCAATCCCCAGCCCTGGTAACCACACCCCTCAAAAAAAAAAGAATAAAAAAAAAATTTATGCTATGTACAATAGATCAAAAGTGCACAAGGCATGGGACTGTATAACACAGTGAACCATGTGATGGATGATGGACTGTGATTTTAACAGTACAAATATAAGAGTGTTCTCTCATGAACGATAGCAAATATATGGTACTAACACATGGTGGTAATAAAAGGGATGTGTAGGGAAAAATATACCAAATGTAAGTTATAGACCATAGTTAGTAGATATATTTTGACTATGTTCTTTCATAATCTGTAATAAATGTTCCACAGCAACACAAGTATTGGTGCAGGGGTGATGTATGAGAATTCTGCATGTTATGCATGATTGTTTTGTAAGCTCACAAATTCTCTAATAAAAAGTATATTAAAAATAGGCAAAAGACTTGAATAGACATTTTCCAAAGAGGAAATACAAATGGCCAAAAAACACATGAAAAAATGTTCAACATTACTAGCTTTTAGAGAAATCGAGACCAAAAGTACAATGAGATATCATTTCACGCCTTATAGAATGGCCATTTAAAAAACAACAACAAAAAAATAGAAAACTACATGTGCTAGAGAAGATGTGGAGAAATTGGCACACGCCTTCACTGTTGGTGGGAATGTAGACTGGTGCAGTCTCAGTGGCAGACAGTTTGTTGGTAGCTCAAGAAGCCGAATACAGAACTGCCGTATGATCCAGCAATCCTGTTACTTGAAATATATTCAGAAGAACTGAAAGCGAGGACGGGAACTGACATTTGCACACTGATGTTCATAGCAGCATTATTCACAATTGCTAAAACATGGAAACTATCCAAGTGTCCATCAACAAATGAATGGATAAGCAAAATGTGGTATATACACACAATGGGATACTACTCATCTGTAAGAAGAAATGATATCGGCATGCATATGACAATATGGATGAACCTCAAAGACATTATGCTTAGTGAAATAAGCCAGATACAAAAGGACAACTATTGTATGGTCTCACTAATATGAACTAAATATGATGTGGAAGCTCATGAAGGTAAACTCTAGAGTATAGTTTGCTAAGAGATAGAATGTGGGTTGAGAATGGGAGCTGATGCTTAATGTACGCAGAATTATAAGGTTTAGTGTGAAAGTATGGAAATAAATAGAGTTGATGGTAACACATCATAGTGAGTCTAACTAACACTGCTGCTTTATAAATGTGACTGTGGCCGAAAGGGGTAGTCTGTGGATATAAATACCAATTGAAAGGAAGCTAGAGGATAAGCTAGAGACTGTATAACTTAGTGATTTTGGTGGTGGATGCAGATTATGGTTAATAGTATATATTTAAGAATCCTCTTCTTTTACAAAATGTTAAGAATATGGCTATACATGGGAAAATTACAACTAATGTGACTTATGGATCATGGTTAACAGTAATATTGTAATATTTTTACAGCAATGGCAAAGAAGATATTATACCAATTCCAAGGGGCAACAGTAGTGGGATATAAGGGGGGATGGGAGTTTTCCTTTTGGAGTAATGAAAACGTCCTAAAATTCACCGAGGTGATGACAGCACAATTCTGCGATGAAAATGAGAGTCACTGAGTGCACACTTTGAATGGATTGAACAAGGCATGGGATTGCATAACACAGTGAGTCCTGTGGTGGAAAATGGACTGTGGTTAACAGAACAAATATGAGAATGTTCTCTAAAGAACTATAACAAATGTATAATACTAATATTGATGTTAATAATAGGGTGGGTTGTGGGGAAAATACACCAAATGTAAGATATGGGCTATAGTTAGTAGTGATATTTTGAAGATACTCTTTCATAGTTTGTAACAAATGTTTCACAACAATGCAAGGTGTTGGTGGTGGGTTGATGTGTGGGAGCCCTGTACGATGGGATAGATGGATGTTTTGTAAGTTCACAACTTTTACTATGCACTTATTGTTTATGTATGTTCATATATGAATGATATTCTTCAATAAATTGTTTTTTAAATGAAAAAAATTATGCTAGCTAAGTATAACACGTTTGTATTACCAGATTGGGAATGCTATTTCATAGTTAATGGTCCCAATCTTAGGCATAATGGGGTTAAAAAGTTGATTTTGCTCATAAATCTAATTTTGTTTTCTGACTCCTTAAAATTAGCCTGCCGAATTCTGCTACTCGCATGAATGTCTTATATGAATATACAGACACAACAAATTAAGAAAAACAAATTGTGAATCAAATCTGTAGTGTTGTGAGACAGAATAAAACAATATATGCAGGATTGTAAGGCAATCTCTGAACCAAAATAATTTAGCAAAAGCCAGAAATTGGAGCCAGAAGTGACGAGGAAAAATATAGCTGTACCATGTCTCCAAAATTCCTGTAGAAATCAGTAGGGATGAGGCTCTCTTACCTGGGTGGAATATGGTTTAACTCAATTCTGTTTGCAATTGGTTCAGTTCCCTGCTCCTCCTTTACTAGCTGTGTGACTCTGGGCAAGTCACTTCCACTCTCTGTGCTGCAGTGTCCTCATCTCTAAAGTTGGGTATAAAATGGTAGATGCTTATTCGTTCCCCATTCTAAGGGAAGTTGTGAGGATTAAATGAGTTATGGCCCATGGAGCACTTAGAATAGGGACTGGCATTTTAAGTGCAAAACATTTATATTTGGTGGATGTTTGGTGGATATGGAGTGTTTGTATTAATTATTATTGTTAATGTTACTGTTATGGTTGGTTTTGTTGTTATGATTACTTTAGTATTAGCACAAAGGGCAGGAGAATTGGGCTGACATTTGGGCTGGGCTTATTCACCCCTTGGTCATCCCTTCTCCTGTGTATAAACCTGAATAGGGCAATTTTAATGGGTCGTATTGGTCATTGTAATTGCAGTGTGTCTACATGTCACTTATGGACATGCCCTTTTTATAGAGAGAAATACATGTGTGTTGTTAATGTTGTCTAGGTTATAAACAGCTGAGTGCAGGAACCATACCTTTTCCTAGGCCCAGAACTCTGATGGTCCCAAGTCTAGTTTTTGAAAACCCATTGTCAAACACTGGTGGCAATGTTTCCCAACTTGGTATAACACATATATACCTGTTGAATAAGTGAGAGCATTATGCACCCACATTTCCCAAACAGTGGAAGCTTTTTCTCTGTGGAGATTTGATTTGAAAAGTCTGCTCAGATTTTATCTCCTAAAAGCCACTTTCCTCATCCTGTTAGTTTTGCTGTCCCTCAGGATCCTGGCTCTTCAGCTTCTAGATCTGATTTTGCCTTCCATGAGAAAGGGTTAAAAGCACATCCTTCAGCTTGTGGGCTTCAGAGGTCCTGCCACCCTCTGTGCCGTCTGCTTCATTTCTCCCTCTCCTGGGTACCCTCAAACACAAACACACACATCAAACCACAAAGCAACAATAAAACCCTCTTCCTTTAGCAAAACACAAAGCACTTCCTTTCCCTGCCCAAAGCCTCCATATCCCTATGCATATCAACACACGATACCTGATGCTCACTGAGGGTGTTGGTACACCAGTTCTGCAAGCAGAAAGGTCCCTTTAGGACCTAACTAAAATAACATGTTCTCTCTGGGCCCTCAGAGAAGACCATACTAATAACCGATAGTCAGAGAGAAGGTCAGCCCTCCACTGGCTGTGCGCCTCTCTGCGGCTGTCACATCCATTCTAAGGAGTTGATTTTGATGGATAAAGTTCTAAAGGGAGTAGAACGTATTTGAAGAGGCTGCCTGGGATTTGTGTCTGGACTTGGCCATGCACCACTTTGAGATTTCAGGCCCATCATCTCGTGTTCCTGAGCTTTGGCTTTTCTCATGGGTGAAATGGGAATAATGTGGGACCTCCCAGAGCTGTGGGGTGGATGGAGGGAAACAGCTTCTGGAAATGTGCTAACTAAATCCCGGCATCACCATTGCTTCCCTAGATGAGGAGTGGGCCTGGCCAGTTAGGGACAAGGGAAGTGATAGCCCCACAGCAATGCTGTCATTACCTTGGCCAGTTGCTCACAAGTTCCTAAGAGTGGTTCAGGAGTTTAGGAGGTGCTAACAGTGGTTGCCCTTTTTATTTCTAAAGCATTTTTCCCTGGCTTTTTTTTATTGCCCTTGAGAGCATTATTCTCACTAGACCCAAACCCGATTACAGAAAAATGGATTTGACATTAAAAAAATTATCAGCATCATGAAATAAATGCAATTTTCAAAAGTGACATGACCTTCAGGCATTAAGGAGTGATGCATCCCTACCTAATCTCTCAAATAACAAAGATAAAGCAATCACAGAATCACAAAATGTTACCGCCAGAAGGAATTTTAAAAGGTGACAAATTTTATGTCAAGGGACTTTTAGAAGATTCTTACCAATACAGCAACACAGCTAATACCCTAAAGAAACTTTCCCAAATCAAAGTTATTTCTTCACACATATAAGACCCACAGAATTCCAGAGAGCAAGAAACCATTATTTTTAGAATAAAGTAATATTTGAAAATGAGCTAGTACTGGTAAGCATAGCTTGAATATTTATTGCATGTCAGACATTTTACAAAAATGAATTAATTTAATTCTCATAAACTTAGCTCAGCTTGTAAGGGACTGTGAAGGTTAATTTTGTGCAACTTGGCTAGGTTAGCATACAGCTGTTTGGTCAAACACTGGCCTCGATGTTGCTGTGGAGTATTCCATAGATATAATTAACATCCGTAGCAGTTGACCTGAAGTAAAGGAGATTAGCCCAGATAACATGGGAGGGCCCCAGCCAATCAGTTGGAGGCCTTATTCACAAATAACTGAGGTTCTCAGGGGAAGAAGATTTCTGCTTCTAGACTATACCATCTATTCCTCTCTGAGTTTCCAGCCTGCTGGCCTCCCCTGCCAATTTCTGATTCAAGACTTCAACATCAACTCTTACCAGAATTTCCAGCCTGCCGGCTTGCCCTACAGATTCTGGACTCACCAGCTCTCACAATCGCATGAGTCAATTCCTTAAAATGAGTCTCTCAATGTACATATACATATATCCTGATGATTCTCTTTCTGTGGAGAACTCTGACTAATACAAGGGCTGAGTCTAGATTCCATCAGAAACAACCTGGGTCTAGACTGCTGTTTTCTAGTGTAGATGAGACTATGCTAAGGGATTTGCAGTATGGCAGAAACTGCTTCTTGCCTACTCCACCAACCATCCTGCCATGACAGCACCCCTATGTTAGCTGTTCACACTGATTTAGACAACATTTAGCTTTACAGCTACACCATGTACTGGCCAATGGGGTATAAGAGGAATTGTGTAGGAATCCCAGGAAGACTGTTTAAAGGAGCAGATCAGCTGGGAGGCACCTCCTCTTTGGCCTTCTGCTTTCCCTCCTTCTTCAAGCTTGCAACTTGGATGTGACTCTTGGTGCAGTCACACAATGAGGTGACCTTGAGGATAAAGCCATGTGCTGGGGTGGTGGAGCAGAAAGATAAGAAATCCCACACCAGTCCTGGACTACCACCTCTAGATTTTATGTAGTCCTCTTTCAGATATAGACGTTTACATCTGAAAGAGGACTTTTACAAGCCCTGTTTGGGGATCTTGTCTCTTGTTTCCTTAACTCTTCCCCTAATTCTGACTATATATATTTCTCCTTCTCCATCTCTTGTTTTCTTTTCTTTCCACCCAGCTTCTTGATTTTTTCCCCTCCTATCCCTTTCCTTCTCTGTCACTCTCTTTTATCATCTGTGGCTCCTCTTCCAATATTTCTTCTCCTTTTTACCCACCCCCAGCTCTCTTTCATTCTTTCTTTATAGGTTTCTCTTTTTCAAAAAGAAAGCAAATGTAAGAATTATAAATGTGTTTGGAAGTTATATACAACATTTATTGAAAATATAGTAATTGTATTTGCATGGCAGGATTATGGATGATTTCATTATTGTTCTATCACTAATAATGCATTTTAATGTTATATGTATTTTTCATATAACAATTGCAATTAGGAATCGGTTCATGTACTCATGGGAGTACATTTCCCCAAATCACTTTTAGTTATAAGTAAACAAAATGTACACTGAGAATGAGCAGAATGATGTACACTGTAAGCACCTGCCCTCTTTATTGCTGACAGCTGGTAGTTTACGCAGAGCATGGGACCGTTGGTGGGCTCATTAAAAGTTTCCAAGTATCTCTCTTCATATATTCAGTGGGCACGTCCCTTCTCAGAGCCTCAAAGTATTTTATAGATTTAGAAAAGAGAAATCACCTCCAAGTCCTGAAATTCTAAAAAAAAAAAAAAAGTGCCTAAATTGACTGATGCAATTTATTGTTAAAACAGAGTCGAGTGACTTGAAATAAAATGGTCCTTTATTAATGCGTATTTTCTTTTTTAAAGGCAACATTTTAGTTCCTAATGTAGAAAAGGTGAGGTGATTTTTCTTTCAATGTTGACATTATAAAGTATCCAGTAGAGACTTTTGTGGAGGCAACTGGGAAAAGAAGCATTTGATTTACCTCTGATGTCTTACTTGGGGAATATTCTGGGCAACCAGAATCAAATGTGCCTTCATTTCTAAAACTTCTGCAGTTTGGGCCAATCTTGTACCATCATTGATTGCCTCGTTAAATTAGAATGTTTACTGAGAGCCTCATGTACCTGTATCTACTAAATGAATGTGCAACACGGGCTTGTGTTTAAGAGTGGGATAACGCATTTTCCTGGGTAGTCAGCTTTCTTCAAGCTTTTAATGCTACCTGTGCCTTCAAGGGTGACCTGCCAGCTAGTGCAGCTTAATTATGTCCCAGAATTGCCATTCAGCTCTTCTCCTTTAACTCTTTCAGGTCAACTGATTTTCTCAGGAAGTTTTCTTTTGCTATCAGTGGCATATCTGGCAGTTTTGATTTGGGAGAAAACACAGCCTGTAGTATAAAGTCAACTATCAAGAAATATGATAATTGTTATATTGTATGTGTTATAAATTGTCTTGTCACATCCAAGTAATTCAGATTTTTGTCATCTGCTCCTACAGTAAATCTCTCTTTTTCCCTTTCCCTATCCCTTTTTCTTACAATATTAAAAGCCAGCTCAATGATTTCCTTATCTAAGGAGACCAGCTGTTTCCTGGGAGGTTGAATCTAGTCTTTCCTTTCTAAATCAATGGCTGTCATAGGGAGACAGAAATATGTGTATGACTTACATGATTTGGCTTCATAATGATGAATGTTTAGTTAGAAAATTGATTGTAAAAATAGCAACCAGACTTTGAAAAGCAATTTAAAGCTATGGTATCTGTCTGTTACAATCATTAAAAGCTAATGAGTATATTTCTTTGGTGTAGTTAATCTTTCCAGAGTCTAACATCAGTGTTAATGTGGGAAAGCGTACACTGAGTGTATGATAAACATTTTGCTGATTAGTCCCCAAATTATATGCTAACTATTTAGCCCATTATTTAAATGCGGTGTATAGTAGAACCTGCTTCTTAACTAACAATTGTGGAGAAAATAATCCAGATTCACGCAGACTTGAAAGAATATTTATATGTTCAGTACCTGAAGAGATCCTGCAGTATTACTAAAGTTTTAAATGGTTGCAGGAACAGTTGTTTTCCAAAGAGATCAAAGGTTGGTTTTATGCATACATCTTACCACAGTTGGTTTGTAATTATTTGTCAAATGTCTGACAAGGCTAACAAGCTTTGTCTACCTTTTCCATCCTTCTTGCTAGAATTATAGTTTATTCGCTCCACTTTTGAAGGCTACAAATATGCATAAAACTGCAACTGGAAAAATTTGCTTTAAGTTGGGGGAGTTTGTAATAAAGCGCAATAGCTTCAGAAGACACCTGAAGCTTAAGTTTGAAACATTTAAAATAAAAAATTCCATGTAATTATAGTTTGATTTTTCAAAGAAACATGGGCTTTTACATATGAGCAGTAGATATAGAGATTATGTAGTCCAATCCCTGTTTATTTTGTCAAAAGAAAATATTGAAGGAAAAAGTCAATTGAGAAGTTATTCTTTAAAACAATTTACTTATAAATTTGGGGTGCTAATGGAGGGGAGTCTCTCTCTTTCCATTCATATATATATCATATACCCACATGTATGACTTTATAGTATGATGATCAGAGAAAATGTAAATTGGCTTTAACAATGAAGAAGATTTATTGGTTCTGTAACTGGAAGGTCAAGTGACCCACTGGGTTTCAGAGTTGGTTTGATTCAACTGTTTACCAATGTCATAGAGGTCCTTGTTTCTTTCCCATCTTTCTATATTGGCACCTCCATCCTGAGGCTGACTTTTCCCATGGTGGCAGAATGGCTAGGGCAATTTTAGACTTTATATCTCTATGTCATACTGACCAGAACAAAAGAGAAAACCCTTGCTCTTTCAGAAGGACAGCTCACTTTCTTTCTCAGAAGCCGCCAGAAAAATGACCCTCATATTTCACTTGGACCATTTACCTCGGGCTAGCACCACACCACAGGTTGATTTGCTTAGGCCTGGGTTCATTTGACAAGTGTCCAGGGAAATGGTATCACCCCAGCTGGGTTAAATCACCAGGGCCTTGTCCTGATGTTGTAGTGAGGCCCATTACCCTGACCCCCACCTTCCTCTCTGCCCGATAGTTAAAGGTCATACAACTACAACTATCACTACCCTCCATGCAAATCTTACTTTTAGTGACCATAAAGGTAATTTATGTTCCATTATATTTCGTGTGTCTTCTTTTAAACTTTTAAAAATGCACAGTATTAAGATTTCACTATATCTTTGTATATTTATTTATCTATCACGTATCTATCTTCAGTTTTATTTCCAATTTACATTTCAACCTAACAATATTGGGAACATTTCCCCATAGTATTTAGGACCTTGATTTCTCAAAGAGTGTTGAGAAGTAGCATCACTGGGGAGATGATAAACAGTTGAATGCCAATGCCTTGCTTCTCACCATGCTTTCCCACACCTTTTCAGCTTGTCTTTTAGAATTATTGGATTGGAAAAGTCATTGAGACTTTGCCTCCGCTCTAAATATGCCCCCAGTTTCCATGACTTCCTATGGAGTGGGATTGTAATCAGTAAAGGTATGGAAGCTCCCAGTTACTGGAGGGGGGCTTCTTTGCATTAAGGGTAGATAAATGCTGACCTACTTGACCACCAAGAAGTGATTGGACATCGGGACAGTGAGTTTTAGTATAATCTCTAGCTCTTGAGAAGCTATTGTCAATGCTCTGTGCCTCCAATTCTGTATTCCTCAAGTGGGGTAAGAGTTCTTTTCTACCTTGTCAGAATAAAATAATAGGAAGTACAAACATGAGTCAGGACCTGCATCTTTAACCTCTAATCTATGCTGCAACTTACAGTGCTCCAGAACTTCCAGGGGATGTCGTTGTACTTGTTCTGAGGATTTGAGGATATTGGGGAAGTCTATATAACCTGAAAGGATTCTTTGAAACAATTTTGATGTGGTTTGCTTCCCAGAAAGTGTGAAACAAGCTTGGGGTTTCCAAATGGAACAGCCAGAAAACTAGTTATAATCAGAGCAAGGATTTCAGGACCTTGGCTTCCCATTCACTTCACAGAGCTTGTGGAGTTCCATATGCAACTAGTTTACCAGTCACTCTGTGGGGAATGGTCAAGATGATGTAGGGCAAAAATGTTTTATAGGAGCTTCTTTTTTTAGAGTGTACTCTTTCACGTTGATGACGTTGCTTTTGGTTATTTTTTTCTTCCTGATTGGGGTCCAGTGACAAAGGGACATTTTTATTGCAAATTACTGTCAAAAAGTAGAATTTAAAAAAATTTTGAATGTGTATTTCACAAATTCTAAATAATAAACATATGTTATTTTTTGTAACCAGAAATGAAAATCTAGGGCTTTATCACCTGGGAGGGGGTATGACATATCCTAGTGTCCGACTGTCTGGCTTCAGGCCCAGGCTTTGCCTCTTACCATCTGTGTAGCCTTGGACACATTTCTCAACATATCTGTGCTGTGGTCTCCACATATGTAAAATGGGGATAAGAACTTTCTATACCTCAAAGTATAACTGTAAGTGTTCTATGAATGACACATGTAGAGTATTAATTTCTGCCCCAGACATATCGCAAATACTTAACGTTAGAAAGTATCCTACAAAAATGTGCAATCATATATGTCCAAGGATGTTTCCAGGAGCATTGCTTGTGATACTGAAAAACTGGGGGCAACCAAAACATCCACCTATAGGGGGATGATTAAATAAATATTAGTGCAATATACTATGGAATGTTGTGCATCCATTAAGATTAATTAGATGCATCTAAACCCAACATCAGATTATAAGTCTAATAAAGGCAAAAATAGAATTTTGCTTACTACTTTATCCTTAGGGCACAGGGCTGGTGCAGAGATAAGGCATTCAGTGATTATTAAAAGAAAGGATAAACCTTTTGAGTTAACATGGAAAAATATCTATTATATATTAAGTGGAAAAAAGCTAGTCACAGAACTTTCCTCCTCATTCTTCCCTTGCTTTTTCTTATTTTTCATGTTTTAGCTTCTCTGAGAGGTTTTTCAATCACTTTACCTAATACAGGCCCCTTCAGTATTTTCTATTCCAGCCCTGTGTTTATTTCCTTCCTTGGGCTGATGACAATTCATAATTTTTTATTCATATGTAAATCTGATATTGTTGCTTTTCTCTTTTTCCATCACCAAAATATAAGGTGCCATATAAGATAGGAACCATATCTGTTCTGTTCACCATTATAGCCTCAGCAGCCAAATACATAGTAGGTACTCAGTAAATATTTGCTGAGTGAAGAAATATGAAATTGATATGGAAGGATTTACAATAAACCATTTAACTGTGGCTTTTTCTAAAGAATCTAATAGGGACTGGTAAATGGAGCTTTTAATTTTTCTACCCTATCTTCTGAATAGTTTAATTAAAAAATGTCTGAATTATGTTTGTCGCTAAAATACAGAACTGTGCTAAAACATCAAGACTTGACTAAGAGGCACTTAACATTCATTAATTCATCTTTGCGATGACCATCTACTTCAACAAAATCTTGGTGGGGGACTGCACCAGGGAGAAGTTTCTGAGTCATCAACCTCCAATTTTGTAAGAAATTTTGCAGGTTTGCAAAGAAAGTGAAAGTTTTGCTAGTGGAGCCACTCTTTATGTAGGACTTCTGTTTCCCTTAAGCATATTTGATTATACCCATTCCACTAATGAGTTTATTTAAAATGCATTTTCTAAGAGCCTCTCAAGGTGTGTTGAAGTGTGGCCACAGGTGGTTTGGAAGATTACTTACT
The DNA here is from genome assembly GCA_029593785.1 of Cabassous unicinctus. Lineage (NCBI taxonomy): Eukaryota > Metazoa > Chordata > Mammalia > Cingulata > Chlamyphoridae > Cabassous > Cabassous unicinctus. Next base: position 10,130 of record JAQZBX010040568.1, on the reverse strand, counting down.
TATTAATGGTGATGAGTGGAGACAAAATGTATGAGGAAGAAAGAAAGGCTTAGGAAATTAGTACATAACAACATAGGCTTAAAGAGAGAGTCATTTTCATCCTTGTCAGATGAACAGGTGCTAAAATTGGAGATAGGACAAAAAAGACCCCAGAGATGTGACACTTCCAAAATGATGAAAGGAGGCTGCCCCCAACTGCAGCAACCAAAAGCCCACCTGCAGATGTTTTAATGACTCAGATTTAAGGTTGATCTTATGTGTGCCATTGAAAGCTATTGAAATCATCTTTTCTACATAAGCAACTCCTTTTCCTTACTTCCATAAGGGCAGTCTGAAATTAGCAATAGGTGATTATTCGTTCGGCAAAATGCTGAGCCCAGACACACTGAAAAAGACCAGGTTCAGCCTTGGAAAGCAGGATGTCAAATAGGTGCCTGGGCTACGGAAGAGAAAACACTGAATCTGCAATGCACCAACCCCCTTTCCCACACATATACACAATGATATATCACTGGGGCAGCACATAACAAACATTGTACTCCCCCTGGATCAAGGTTTCCAAACCTTGGTACTATTGACATTCTGGGCCAGAAATTCTTTTTTATGGGAGGTTGTCCTTTTGTAGGATGTTTAGCAGCATTCCTGGCTTCTATCCACTAGGGGCCGGTATTACCCCCCTTCTTCAATTGTGAGGCCCCTGTGACAGTTTGAAGTTTTGTGAATCCAGAAAAGATCATGTTCTTTGAAATAATCCATTCCTGTGGGTGTTGGGCCCTTTGATTGCATTAGATTCAGTTAAGGGAACTTTTGATTAAAGCACTTGATTAGATCACTTTAGGGCCTTTGATTGGACTATGTCAGTGAGGTGTGACCCAGGTTGGGTCTCTGTCCTCTTGCTAGGGTCTTATATAAACTAAGAACTGGAAGCAGACACACAAAGAGAAAGAGAGCTGCCATTTTTACCTTGCCATGTGAGAAAGGACTCCAGGATCATCTGCAGTTGCAGAAAGGCAAAGGAGCCCTGAGAGGCTGAGAGACAGGCTGAGAGAAATGCCGAGAGGCTAAGCTCATGGAGCAGCTAAAAGCTGAAGTGACAATCCCTGCCATGTGCTTGCTTGATCATCCACAGGTGAGCTCAGAGAGAACATATCCTAGAGAAGAATGCAGAGAGCCAGATGGAAAGCTGCCATTTTGCCTCGCCATATGGTAGTAGTCCAGGAACCAGCAGCCAACCTTGGGTGAGAAAGCATCTTTGATGATGCCTTGAATTGGACATTTTCACAGCTTCAGAACTGTAAGCTTTTACCCTAATAATTTCCCTTTGTAAAAGCCAACCCATTCCTGGTATTTTGCATTGGCAGCCTTAGGAAACGAAAACAGCCCCTAATTGTCTCCAGATATTGCTAAATGTCCCCTGTGTGGCACAATTGTCTCTGGTTCAGAATCACTGCTCTAAACCACATTTTGCTAATAAGGAGAAAAATTATTAGTATTACACCTTCCATTTGTCTAGCACTTCATAGAATACAAAGCACTAAGAATACCTTTTAGAAAATCAGTTCTATTGCCACTAGGGAAAATAGTATGAAAAAGTGGATGACTGTGTCTTACAGTGATCTTCCACAAGCTCTTATCAGAAGAAATAGTTGGCCAGCAGGAAGCTGATGAATGGAACTTTCCTCTTGGTTTTAGTTCTTTTGATGTCACCTGCAGTTTGGAATCCTGGGGCAAGTTTTTTGTTCACTATGTTTTTCTTTTTAGAAAATGTTGAAAGAAATACTGGATGTAAAGAAAAAGTCATAAATTATTAACTAGAGTTCATTAGTGTATCTCTTATGTTCCCACTCTTCAACGGCTTGGGAAAAAGCATGAAGGAAACGGTCAGTGAGATCTCTCTCTTTTCTGGTTACCCAACGGTCCTTGGTGACAGTGATAAGAGAAAACCTAAACGGTGGCTTGAAAACAATCAGAGTGCTGCTGGGTGCATGAAAAAACCTTTGGGCCATTCACATTGTGTCACTAGTCCATTTAATGGTTGTAGCAGCTTTGTTCATATAAACTACTTCCCCTCTGGTTATTGATCTTTCTTCATATGTGATGTTATTGTCCAACAAGATGGTGTCTCTCTCTCTATGATATCTGAGATCTAAGCATCAAGGTGTTGTAAGAAGAATGAGGCTTTGGAACTAGACAATCTTGAGTCCAAATCTTGGTTTCAGCAATTCTACAACAATTGTTAGGTTCATAATCTTGCCCATTGTGATATTGGGCAAGATTTCTAGCCTCTCGATATTTCAGGGTTCTAGAGTTTATGGGGCAGGGATATAATGGCTACTCCATCTGTCAAGGCTTCTCAGTGATGAGTGACATATAATCTTACTCAAACTTACATAAGGGAAAGGGCATTTTTTAAGCTAATATGAGCTGAAAAGTCCATGAGAAGCGCTGTCCTCTTTCAGGCAGAGTTTGATCTAGGGTTCAAATGCTGCCACAAGGATTCTCTTCTCAGCTGACTGAGTATATTCTCAGGCTCCATAGAGTACCATCTGTCCACTTAAGGCTTGCAACCAACATCTGACCAGTATAAGGGAGAGTCTGCTTCCTCAATAGAGCAACCAAAAGTTCTGGATTTAAGTCTTGCTGTCATTGATTGGCCATAGTTGGTGATGAGCCCGTATCTGACCCAGTGACTATGGTAACGGTATTAGGATGCACTGATTGGCTTAGCCTGCATCACATGCTCCATCTCAGCCTGAAGCGCATGATGGGTTTATTAATCAGGGTTCTTCAGAGAAAAAGAACTGACAGGTTATATGGGTTATATGTATAGGTATGCATATGTATATATAAATATGAAGAGATTGATTATATGATTTGGATCACATACTGTGGGGATTGACAAGTCCAAATTCTATTGGGCAGGCCACAAGCTGAGAACTTTGGAAAAGGTGAAGTTAAATTCCACGAGGGAAGCTGGCTGGCAGGGAAAGAGACAGAAATTCTTTCTGACTGTTGAAATGTTCAGTTCTGTTTTAGGGTTGGGTGAGGATACTCCCCTCATTGCTAAGGGCAATCTACTTTGTTGATTGTAAATGAAATCAGCCATAGATGCAATCAACTGACTTTACATGCAAATCCATCTACAAAACACCCTCACAGAGACAATCGGGCCTGTGCTTGTCTGACCAAACAACTGGACACCATAACCTAGCCAAGTTGACACATGAGATTACCCATCACAGTGGGAGAGCTGGGAAGGGGTGATTATTCCTGATCAAAATAAGGATTTACTATAAGAAGTAGGCTGGATGCTGAGTAGAGAAATAAGAAGAACAAAGAAAACCAGGGGAGAAGATATAGCTCAAGTGGTTGAGCACCTGCTTCCCATGTATAAGGTCCTGGGATTGATCCCTAGTACCTCCTGAAAAACCAAACAAATGAAAAAACCAACTCTCATTGGGGAGCAGATGTAGCTCAGTGGTTGAGTGCCTGCTTCCCATGTACAAGGTCCTGTGTTCCATCCCCAGTACCCCCTAAAAAAAACAAAAAAACAAAAAAACAAAAAACTCATAAATCCATTAATGCTACCTTCCAGGATTGTTTTAAGGATCAAATTAGAGAATACACAAATATTTACTGGCAAAATTTTAGTTTTTTTTTCTGACTCCAGAATTTGGAAAAGGCAAGATGTTATTTGCTCGTTTTAAAACATTTTTGTATTTTTTTATCTTTAAAAAAATGGTATCAAACCATCTATAAAGTTTGTCTAATTGTTTAAAATTTTATTTATTGGAGAGCAGTTGTAGCTCAAGTGGTGAGCATCTGCTTCCCATGTATGAGGTCCTGGGTTTCAATTCTTGGTACCTCCTTAAAAAAATTATTTATTTATTTTGGGAAAAGATAAAATTGTTTCATCCTTCACACTCAAAAGAAACAAAAGGATATATTATGAGCAATGCCCCTCCCCTTTCTGTTCTTCACATACCAAGTTGTCCTATCCAAAGGCATCCAATCTTACCAGTTTCTTCCATAGACTTCCAGAGATAGTTTATGCTTACACAAGTAGATACACACTTATTTACCTTTTTTGTACTTTTGATATGTTTTGGACAAAGGGAAGGGAAGTGTATTTCCTACTACTGATGTGATTCTATTTCTTATTGTATCACTTGCAGTTAGTATTACAAAGGGCCCTTCTTTGTCTTATGCGTGGAATTAAATTTATCTGAGATTAAAACCATGATACTCTGTTTGTTTGTTTGCTTGCTTGCTTGCACTTGCCTGATATGCAATTGCCTGTCCTTTTATTTTCAACCATTCTGAACGTCTTTGCTTTATGTCTGTCTTTTACATGGCATGCAATGGGGTTTGCTCTCCAATACTATCTACAAATCTCTTTCTTTCAATAGTTGAGATTAGCCCATTTAATTCTAACGATATGATGGACATGTTTGGTCTTAGTTATATTACTTTATGTTTGACTTAATTGTTTATTACTTTTAAATATTTTTGCCATGTAGCTTGTTTTTATTGCTTTGTGTGTGTTTCTTATGATTAAATGGAACATTTATATAATTTTTTATACATGCTTATCATTGTAACTACAACTTTTCATTATCCCCCTTATAGTCTATTTCTTTTGGCATTAATAATTCCCTACCATGAGTAACAATACAATTTTTAAAAATATAATTTCATCCTCCCCTCTCTTCCTTCCTTTCCACTATCTGGTTTTCTTATGATTACCTTTGTAACATTGAATAAACTTTTGCTTCTTTTCCAAGATGTGTCAGCATTAATTGGTTTTCTTTGATGCTTAGCTACTAAATGTGAGAAAAACACTGTGCTTAAACTTTTCATCTTCTTTCCTATCTACAAACTTTTTTAGTTATGTCATTTCTAATTCCCCATGTTTATATTATTATACTCTCTTCTGTAAATATAATCACCACAGTTATTTTTATCTTAATCCTACTGTTCAATAGGTTCAACTTTCGCCAGTGTTCTTTTGCCATAGTTTTTTCCCAGTGATTTCTGAGTTAGCTGAAGTTTATCTTCTAGTAGATTCTTCATGTAAAATATAACTCTTAGTTTTCTTTCAGCAATTCCACTTCTAGGAATATAATCAAAGAAAGTGAAAACGGTCTCAAATAGATATTTTTACACAAATGTTCATAGTAACATTATTAACAATAACCAAAACCTGGGAACCACTTAATGTCCATCAAGAAATGAATGGGTAATGTGTGGTACATACCCACAATGGAATATTATTTGGCCATAAGAAAGAATGAAGTTCTGAGACATGCTGCAATATGGAAGAACCTTGAAACATTATTATGTTCAGTGAAATAAGTAGGAAACATAGAATAAACATTGTATGATGCCATTTTTTAAAGAGATGCCTGGAAATAGCAAATCCACAGAGACAAAATGTTGATTAGAGGATACCAGGGAAAGAAGGGAGGGAGGAAGTTATAGTGTATGTTTGGTGGATTGAGTGTGTGTAAGTAAAATTAATTTTTTTTAAAACTGTTGGTTTTCTTTATACTTGAATGATATTTTGGCTCATTTTTAGAGTATGGGATTTTGCAGATTGGGTGTTGCTTTGGAGAAGTTTAAGGCCAACCTGATTTTTCACTTTAATTCTTTTTATATGTATTTCAAAATTTCATTGACCAATTTGATTCCATGAAAGCCAGGAATGTAAAAAGCATAATAATTTTTGGTTTTGTGAATAAGGAACATAATGCTCCTACCTTACTTTTTCTGGAGCAGAAAACCTTCCTTACTTTCCCCACATTCCGTATGCCTAGGACCTTTGCACGCACAGTCCCCACTGCCTGCGGAAACTTTCCAACTCATCTGTGCCTGCTTAACTATTATGCATCCTTCCCATCTCAGCTAAAGTGTGTCTTGTCTTCAAGGAAGCCTTCTCTGGCCTCTCTGACTAGCTGCCCTATTATAGCATTCTTCTCATAGCATTATATGTTTTCCTTTGTGGCACTGATCATACTTGTAATTTTCATGTCTCCTCAACTAGCTGTAAACTCAATGACCATGTCTGGTTTTGAACAATATTTTACTTTTGGTGCTTAGCACGTAGTAGACACTTTATAAATGTTTGTTGAGTGAATATATGAATGAACAAATTAATAATGATACTTACCACTTATTGAGTGCTAACTTTGGGTCAGGCATTTGTTTATCTTATCACAAAGGCAGATCTGCCTTTCAGAAAATATAAAGCAAAGCAACGAGGAAAAAAGAAAAAAAAATTAATTATGTATCCTTGAGGAAAGCTTTTTGATCTTGTAAGGTTTTGCATATTTACTTCTTATGTTGGTTGACTATGAAAGATACCCAAGAGACTAGAATTTGCATCAAAACCATCTAAATGCTTAAGCTTATAAAAATGAGCAAGGACTCTAATGATGGGTCTTGAGAAGACATATTTGGAATTTTCTGCTTATAATTGGATTAGAATTACAAGCAGATCAATTTACCACACGTTTCTTATTTCTACCCTTGATCATATACTATGATGTAGCAAGGGGGAAATACATTTTTTAAAAATGTATTATAATCTAGGCCTTTGTCCTCTGGAACCTAATCAGAAGCTCGCTTCAGGTTTAGATCTTTAATTTCTTGTATTTATTCTATTTTGCAGTACCTGCTGGATATGCCCCGTAAAGAGTTACTTTGAACTTTTGAGAGAAGAAAGTGAAGAAACTAAGAAGCACAGATGGTCAGAGCTAGAAAGAGTTGTAGAAATGTACTCCTTAATGTCTCTCATTTTACTGATACAGAAACTGGTACCCAGAGACCATATGTGGCACAACAGTGGTGAGAACTCTGGTTTCCACGCCTCTTTCCCAATATCCTTTTCTAACTATACTCAGTCACAGAGAAAGATTAGGCCCAGTGTTACACTGATTTGTACATCAGAATGAGTTCTTTTCGTTGACCTGGCTTAAGGATAGAATGGGGAAAAACCATTTCTTGAAAATATGTCGATTTTATACAAACACCATAATAATGACATAAAAGCATTCCAAATTTCAAGTCTGTTTTCTTTCAAGTTGATTTTTATGTCATACAGAAAGTAACAATTTTGTTCAACATGGTATCAGTGCAGCAGAAAAAGTACACAGTGCTTTGGCATCAGCAGCTCTATGGGAAGATTAAGCAAGTATCAAGCTGCATTGTTAGACAAGCCTAATGTCAAACTAAAAGTAATTGATAAATTAAACCCGGCCACCCTCATGCCAGACCCCAGCCCTGAAACTGAAACGTTATCTCCTAAATGTGATTGTGTTCAACTGCTTGATGAAGTCTGTTCCAGCCGGCCAGGACTCACAGATGCGCCATTCCTTGACCCAGACCTAGAACTTTTTACAGATGGTAGCAGTTTCATGTATCATGGAAAACAACACACTGGGTGTGCCATCGTTACCCTCAATAACACATTAGAAGCTGAAGCCCTACCTGCTGAAACATCAGCACAAAAAGCAGAACTGATAGCTCTCCTGCAAGCCTTACACCTGGGTGCATGGAAGAAAGTCACCATTTATACAGACCCAAGGTATGCCTTTGCAGTGGTACAGCACCTGGGCCACATGGAAAGAACAAGGCCTGCTCACTTCTTCCAATAAGAACATAAAACACGTAGACTTAATTCTTAAATTGTTAGAAGTAGTTGTGCTTCCTAAAGAGTTGGCAGTAGTCCACTGTAAAGGTTATCCAGGCAGTCACACCAGCAAAGTTAGAAGCAACCACTTGGCTGACTGAGCAGCCACTGCAGCAGCCAAGTGACCTAGCAGGTCGTCAATAACTATGGCTTATTTGGTAACTCACCCCTCAAGAAGCCCAACCTCCAGCCGTTTGGAAAGCCCCAGTATGCAGAAAAAGATTTATCGAGAGAAAAGAATGGGGTTATGCTACACCCACACAAAATAACTGGCTAGTCTGCAAAATTTCAGAAAACAACAAAAATCTTCCTCCTGAAGCAAATCTGTTGCCTTGCACATTCACAAGCAGACACATTACAGGAAAGAAGCTGTGTTTCCGTAGTGGTCTGAATTTCTGATTGATCCTCACTTGTGAAGGCGTTCAAGCTGTGAATGCCCAGTGTGTCACTTGTGCCAGAGTCAAGCTGTGAATGCCCAGTGTGTCAACTTGTGCCAAAGTCAAGCTGTGAATGCCCAGTGTGTCACCTGTGCCAGAGATAACCCTCAGACCAACCCTTTGGCTGGAAACAAAGGAGGGCAGTACCAGGGCCTGGGAGAAAGAGAATGTTGGCAGATTGACTTTACCATGATACCCAGAGTGCCTGAAATTTTCAAATATTTATTAGTTTTTGTAGACACCTTCACTGGATAGGTAGAAGCTTTCCCTTGCCAATAGGAAAAAGTTCAAGAAGTGGTAAGAACTTTACTTAAAAAAAAAAAAAATCATTCCAAGGTTTGGACTTCCTATTTTCATGCAAAGTGATAACAAAGCAGCTTTCATCTCTAAGGTAACCAAGGATGTATCCAGGCTGCTGGGCAAAGGTTAGCACCTACACACTCCTTGGAGGCCCCAATCCACTAACAAGACTGAGCGAATGAATTGCACATTCAAGGAGGCCATTGCTAAAATCTGTTTAGAAACCCGTCTTCAGTGAGATAAAGCTTTACCCATCGCCCTGCTGAGAGTAAGGACTGCTCCTTAAAGAGGGCTTGGCTAAGTCCTTATGAAATGACCTACAGGAGACCGAGTCTTAAAAACGAATACAGAGGCAATATGCACATTAACTCTGAATTAGCCACTCTGCAATAGGTGCTACTCTTAATGAAAACCAGAATTTGCTTCTGACCATCTAAAATTCCCCACAGATACCCCTCTGCCTGACATTGAACCAGGAGACTGGGTGTGGCTTTGCATCTGGAAAGCCGCCCACCTGACTGTCAGCTCAATCCCAAGTGGACTGGGACCTGCTTGGTGTTACTTGCCACTCACTCTTCTCCAAGTTACAGGGAATCGCACCATGGATCTGTCACGCCAGAGTGAAATGCGGATGTACACCTCCTCTTGATGGAAATCTGCCCCTCAAGTTTATCTAGTTAATTCACCCCCAAACAGCGAGTATACCTGTGAACCCCTAGATGGGCTCAAACTACACTTCAGAAAGCATCCCCGATGCTTCAAGGAGCACAACCTAGATACTTAAATCTTGGGACCCAACCAGAATACTTAACTTGGCACCCTGCTGACCGTGTCTTCCCCTTGTTATTTCTTTGCTGATAAGAGGAGTATTCTGGGTAGGCAAGCTTGATGTCTGACTAGTTCTCCATTCAGGACCCACTCATTACAACCAAACTGCTACTGCCAAACCTATTCCTCCTGCTGCTTCTACCCCAAATTAAATTAAAACCAAGGCTGAATACTTGACTCTCAAATTCCACTGGTTGGAAAAATAATTATTGGGTTCAAATATCAACTATTTTAAGTAAAGCCCCAAACCTCTCAGGCTGCTGGATCTCTTGCTCCCAACCTACCAGTGCCGGAAAACCAGTTTTGCTAGATGGCACCCAGCAAACTTATCAAAATGGAAAGTATTCTGAGCCAATAAATCCTTCCCCAACCTAGTCCACCATGTCCATCCCTTCCCCATACAATGAGTAAAAGCCACCCAGGCAGGATGTCCAAAAAAAATCTAGTCTGGTGAACAAATGGAGATACCAGACTAAATTCAACCTGTGGAGCAGATCCAAGCTACTTCCAACAGTTCTGGCAAAAGCAGTTTGCCGCCTTCTGGACACAAGAAAATCTAGGTAATTACCTGGGATGCCCAGGTGATACCTCTAATACCACTGCTTGGGCTGACACTTGCTATTATGATGCCAAAGATGTAGTCAATTGGATTATCAGTCTATCAAAGCTATAGGTCAATAATGGTAAGCCTGCCTCAGGAAAATTATGCCTTGAAAAAGGTCTCATGTTCCTAGGAGAAAACAACGAGGGACTAGCAGCGGCCACTTAATGTTTAGATTCTAATCAAACCATGGGTTATTGGACTGTAGAATATACCACCCCATCCTGTAACCGCTTACATATATACTCCAAAAAAAGAGAAAGAAACTCCACTT